>JACXGI010008025.1:8994-35084 GCA_016801175.1 Esox masquinongy
ACACACACACACACACACACACACACACACACACACACACACACACACACGAAGCAGCCCTGCATCAGAGCCTTCCAGCAGCACACATCAGCCTATCAGAATCCAGGGATTTCAAGGTGGACATAAATGACGGAACAAACAATAGCAGTGAATTCTCCGAAACATATTGGAGTACAGTACATCCAACGCCTGTAGGAATGAGGACTGTTAATGAATTCACGGAACCTGGAAATGCATTTCGCGTGAGTCACTGAACAAATATTGTGGAATGAACAGAACTCTAAGTACTTTTTAAGTTCTACAGTTTTACTGCATTAAGAGGTTCGGGGATTGAGGACAAAGAGCACTATTGGTCAAATCAAGAAATAAGAAAGCATATAATGTTGCCTTAATTTAGCTAAATACTCCACTTATCCTTTCCAGGGAAGGTGAATCGGTTCCAACTCAGTTCTAAAGACATCCATATCCCACATCCAGTCCCCGGAGAATTGGACAGGCCATTTGTTTTGAGAAATGACAAAGGACAAGGTAAGGAGAGAGAAAACACAAAAAGAGAAAATAAATCCAAGGTCACTTTGGCCATATCTCCCCTGTTCTGGCTGAGATTAAAATTCCCTGAGACAGTAAACTGGATTACAGAAGACGTTCAACTGCTTCTGTATACTCTGCCTAACAGCAACTTTTATCAGAAGCAAAACTGCCCTGTAATCTTCCCAGTGAGTGACTTATAGGCATTGCTTGACAGGGACTAAAGTAGAAGCCTTTACTGTCATTTTTTAGGTGCAGGAGCTCTGCGATAGTTTAGGTAACAGTCTAAAAGGAATGGTCACTTGTCCTAACATAACACCTGAGGGGACTGCGTCCCGTTGCCTCGCTCCGGGCAGTCCCTGCTCTGTTGAAGCTGGCTCTCCTCGGTTCTCATCTCACCTCGGTTCTCATCCTGCCAGATCTCTCAGATGTTCCATCCTCCTGTACCGGACCGAGTGTCTCAGGCTCTGCATCCTACCTGGCAGGCTGCTCCTATCAGAAAGTCTGTGTCTCCCACCACTGCTGCACCCCAAGGCCCGGTTCTAGACCTTTTCCTCGTCTCTGTCATATCCTAACAAGGCCTCACCTATCACACGGATGACACAGCACCACATTTCACACTTCTGACACCCAGGTGTCGACGCACATCCCTGTGTGCCTGGCAGATACATAGGCTTTGATCTCGGCCCGCTACCACAAGCTCAACTTCCACAAGGCAGAGTTGCTCTTCCCCCTGGAAAAAGGCTTGCCAATCATGGTGGACAGCTCCGAACCACGGTGTCCCCTGCAAGGAACCTTGACGTAACCTAGACAACATCCCGTTGTTCTCTGCGACGTCAAAGCCCTACAACATTCCCAGAACAGTGTAGCAGTCTGGTCTTCAACCCTCCCAGGTACTTCCATGTCACTGAACTTCTCTGCACACCCCATATATTTTATAAGCGGTTTACATGATAGACCAATCAGAACTCAGTATGTCAGCATGTCCAGCCCCTTCATTATCTCAACCAATGGAAGGAAAAGTCCTGCATTTTCCACAGGTTAAACAAGGGTTTTAGTTTTAAATTTTATTTGCATTTACACTTCTCATGCTAGTTTGTTATTAAGACACATTAAAGTTCACGTCTTCAAGAAGGCATTTTTGCAAAAAAGACAATATCCCAGAACATGTTGCTTTCCTTCTTACAAACGGCTTTTCTGAAAAGTAGTGACATGCGACATAAGCCCAGTTTCCCGAATTCTGTCACATATAGAAGTTCACATCCAAGACTATACCATGGTGCTTGCCTACAGAGCAGAAAGTGGGACCCGGTAGAAAATGTGTCAGAGGTGGGAATTTGCGTGTGTGTCTCCTGTCGACACAGACGCACTCAATAACCTTGGAAGAAGAAAAGTCCAGTAACCAAACATGAATGGTTGTATTAGCTACTAACAGAGTGCAATGCCAGATTTGTTAACATGGAGTCACTTTCTAGTTTCTCCCACTGCCACAGGATTACTCATTAGGCCACAGTCAAAAGGGGATGTGTATAACAAATAACTCCCTCTTTGGAGGCAGTGCACTACTCATGGAACAGGTTGCCATTTGGGACGCAATACACAACTTTTTATGCCCGACAACGCCAGGAAGTGGGAACATTAGCTACAAAACGGCCACTGTGCGCTGTGATGCGGTTCCATTGTAAGGCTGAACTAGGTGAGAGGGTATTCAAACGGACGGCGGCTTAGAACACAAACACTCGAACTACATTCTATGCTCAGAAAAAAATACAGCTAAAAATAACTTTTAATGAAATGATTTGAAGCAAAGTGTATGCGCCCTGGCAAAATTACCCTTGTATTGACGGTACTGGTGGTACACAGTATTGGTGGTTAAAATAATATAAGTAAATAACCGAATATTTCAAGACAAAATGAGGTTATCCTGCTGCATGTGAGATAAATACGGTTATTAGGCTGTCATGTGTGTCTCATTTCAAGGTCTGATCATATAAAAACTGCAATTTATTTAATATACCGCACGTATGAAGGTTCTCATCAGAGTCAATTCTGATGAAAACCCTTATATAAAAACAATCCTGTGCTATAACCTCTAACTTTATGGGAAACACACAGTGGCTTCGTGATAGTTTTAACTGTGATTGTTACATTGTCACTTAACCTACATTTAAAAAACAATTAAAATCGTTTTTAAAATACAAATGAAACCATTTTATTTGTATTTTAAAAACGTGGTCATTTCGCATTTATGTAGCGTAATTATGCACATGTATTACAACAAACACTTACTGAAGACCTGTTTACTGTCCAGTATTACGATTAATTATTTTCAAAAACGCAAATGACACCTAACTGCTACAATTTCTTCCTCTGTTCTAATGAATTTTTTTTGGGCTTTTTTAATTTGATCAATGTCCTGTACACTTAATTTCTGGTTATGTTCAAGAATGCTATTTTAAAAAAAAATAATTAAGACCATGATGGCGTTTCGTCATAGAACGATGCTGTGTTAATGGATTTTCTGAAAAAAAGCCAGCAGTCATGCAAATTCGGATTATCCTTGACATGTTACCAACAAACCGCATCATTGAAAATGTGTCATTGAAAATCACTTGATGCGTTTGTAGTAGGCCTACTAAGGAATGACAATCGAATACGAGCATGTTTTGTTAACTACAGCGAATATGTGAACAGGAGTAAAAATAGTTTTTCACTTCAAACAAATCTTACTTTTATGTTTTCCCGCATTCCAAGACTGTTTCGCGATACTTGGTTTTTTAATGATAGCTCTTCCAGCCGACCTTATGGCATCCATCGCCGACAAACTTAGTTGGGGTTTATCTCGCGACTTTCCAGACCGCTTACAAGGACTGTCCAAGAAACAGCTACTCCAAGAAAGTTGTTGACTTCAGGGGGTTTGATTTTTTTTTAGTTGGCATTGGCAATGGACTTTAATTTGGACCCGACGGGCGGCGCTAAACCCTTCAATCAACCAAACGGACAAGCCCATAAGCAAACGTCATGACCGGTCATATATATATATATATATATAAAGTTTGTTTATAATCTGGTGTCTGCGACCGTGATACCCGAACGTGAGAGAACTAAACCGCCTTGTCTCACAGTTTTTTTTCTAATGTAACAGATATGGGTTGCTTGTAACCCATGCTTGTGCAGTCTCGTCACACAGCCCAATGCCACAGATATCCCCGGTTTTTCGAGAGCGTGCGGTTGGCATGCTGATTTCAATAATAGTCACCAGAGCTTTTGATTGAGAATTTAGTGTTAATTTCTTTATCACAGCACGCCTCAAACAACGTTTTAGAGAATCTGGCAACATGTTGTACCCCCCCGTCCTGAGGCCAGAGGACAATTCTACACCGCAGATAATGGGTAGAAGACGCACGTAAGCGCATGGCCATTGAAGGAGTGAAGTGGATAGACTTACAACGTCACCGATAACCCGGTTTGACGTGACTGCAACCCGGTAATAATAACACTATAAAAGCTGAGACAATAGACCAGGACATAAAAAAAAACATTAGATGTGTCCACCCACATGACTACATTAAAATGGCAAAGGGCTTCAATAGCGATGTTGATGCTGAAACGACCATTAGGCCACCAGAGGACTCAACTTTCTCTATGGTTACAACCAATAATATTTTCCTGTCGCCACCTTGTGGTCAAAATAATACTGTAGGATTTTTTTTTCTCATCTGTTCCAGAGGAAGCATAGGTTTATGGACAAAAACAACTACAGGTTTCTTCAGGTTCCCACGGGCAGATAAATGATCAAAAGATTTGTTTCCCGCTCACATTAGTAGTCTAACCAGTGACCTGATGAAAAGGCAGATGTACACAGCAAGTGAAACAGGAGGAAGTACACAGCAACTGAAACAGGAGGAAGTACAGACAGCTAGAATCGTCGCCTGCAAGATTATTTTTTATTCCAGGTGATGGTCCCAAAGCGAGAGGAATTTGGACACAGCCAACATCATCATCATCATCATCACTTTGAGATAGAAAACAACAAATATGGTGAAAGAACCAAAACAGAGAAAACCAAACACTTTTCTTTCTTCCTTCACTTCCCACTACTAAAACATGTAGAACAGCTTCAATAACAAGTCACAAGTCCATCATTGTGATCCACACCAATACTTTTTTTTTCCAGGTAGGAAACATGAGCATGAGAAAACAGCTCTGGGGTGACATTTTCCCCAGGTACAACTTATCTAGGGCCAGCTTCTTCTCCCCAATCTTAAACAATAGTGAGGAAAATTAAAAACTGTCCCAGGATCTGAATCTAGGGGTATTCACCCTACAGCAGAGAAAAAGGTGTAGGGTGAAATTCCCCAATATAAAACACACTATCTTCATCATCATCATCAACGTGATCATCCCTGTTGAAAGATTAGCCTGGGTCTGAGGTCTGTTTGTGCTTTTAACAAAATCAATGTCATTGTCAAGCGAATTGTTTTGCATAAACATGCCTTCATGAGTTGGCAAGAGAGGAGAAACAGACAAGACACCCAAGCTAGAAAAAGATCAGGAGAATCAGAAGATGATCTAAATATCAAAGGGATGCAGCTGAAGATGATGAGGAAGATGTCTACAACTGTCCGCGACAAATAAATAAAGCACAACAACAAGTCAACCATATAACCGTTTACTTGCTTTTCCATGATCAACGTGACCTAGATTAGAACAGGATGTCAAAAAAACAACACAAACCTACACGTCAAATACATGAGTCACAGAAATGTGTAGTGTTCCGACGAACACTTGGACACCAGCTAGACAGTTGTGTCAATGTGTTAATGGATGGAGATGTAAGAAACACACCAGAACTTGGCACTTCTAACTGAAATACTAGTAACATTCCTCAGCGCATAATAATGTACATGGTTGTAAACAAGGTCAAGGTCATCCCCGGTCAAGTCAAAAAGTAGACCAGATTCCAATTAAAAAGCATTGAAGAAAATGAGCTACACTGAATTCTAGTGTAGCTATACTGTGTGAAATCTAAATAGAATTGACCGTAACCCTGGTTGTAAACAGATAGATGTCCACACCGGGCCAACGTGTTGGACATAAGGACCAGATTGTTTGTCATTTTGTTAAACACTTTACATTCCTCAGCAGGTAAACCTCTGAGCATCTTGCAGGCTAATAATAGCCGCTTGGCAGGCCAGGTTCACTAGTTCACTACATAATGACAAATTAATTGATTCCTTCCCCTTTTCAGAAACAGTGAAAGGTAGCCCTAGAGATTAGGGAGCGCTGGGACAGAAACCCTAAAGTTTCTGGATCAAATCCTGGATCTGACAACAGGAAGAAAACAAACCATAATTGCTTCCTGGTTGCCCATTGGCCAGCCTCACGCACCTCTCCTAATTTGGAGGGATTGGGTTAAAAGCGGCAGTAAAATCCTGGCTGGACCGTGTGTGTGTGCGCGCAATTCACAACCAAGAGGAACAAAAAAATTCCTTCAATTCCATTCTTCTGACAGACACTGGCCAGGGTTCAGAGAATGGGGCCAAAAGTAAAGGAAACCAGGCATGTATGGGAGATGGGGACAGTGGGCAAGTCTCAATCCACCAGAGTAGCTTCCCTTTCATGTCTCTTTTTGACTGGGCATCGGTGACCAGTGAAAGGCCTGGATATACACTTCAACCACATCGTTTCCTTCCCCCTGGCAGATCTGTGATCACCAAAGCAAGGACACACAAAGGCAGGCGAGACGGCGTCTGAAGGGAGGGACACACCGAGACTGGCATGGGAATCCCTCTTTTAAAAAAGGACCTGCGAGGCAGAGTGAAGTTGACCACTGGCACGTGGTCATAAACATCCGTGTTTCAGTAATAATGAGTCCACCTCTTCTAATTTGGTCCTAAAGTAGTGGTGGCTTGGAGTGAGTTTGCAGCAAACAGATGGTTAAACAGTTAGGCCATCACCAGGTCCAATATATCGCCTGTATTATTCTGAGAGATGCACGTGCTTGTTGACTAGTTTTGACACGGACTTATCTTAGATTAGGACTGTTCACATTCTAATAACCCAGGACGTGGTTTGATGTCAGCACTGAGGAGGGAATTTGAGTTGTCTGTATTCAGAAATAGTGATTTACTAATTGATCTTTCCTAGGTCGTTGTTACAAAGAAATGTACATTACCATTGTCATCATCTTAACTACACTGAAAACTGTCGCTTTGAAAATAAACAACCACATATTTAAGTAATTTTGATAATGGCTTGATACCAAAACATGAAAAATGCACTATTACATTCATATCCTCTTATGCTGCAGTCATATCGAAATGGCTCAATCCCAAAACACAAACAGACACCAACAAAACACACCTTTCATATGTAGTTTTACACGATGCACCAAAACCTCTCCAAACTTTACCAAAGAGAAAGAAAAAGAAGCGACCGAATTGAGACGTGACCAAAACACAGCGGCAGGGAAGAGGCTTCGGTGGGTCACCTTTTAAGGGCCTGTAGAAACAAAAACATCAGTTCGTATCGCTGCCATGAATTACCAAAAGTGTGTGTGTGACAGAGGGTCTCTATGGGGACGTATACTGTGTCTAATTATGTATCAGGGTTGGTTTCAGATCCATTTCAGTTGAAGTAAATTCAGGAAGCATACTAAAATTCCAAATCTTCAAATGCTTTTCAATAACCTTGTTTTTTTTATGCAAAGACATGCTGTTAAACAAAAATAAAGAGAGAGTGCGTTAAGACAACTAGTTCTGACGTAAAGGGATTTTTGTGCCAGTAAAATTAGTTATACGAGAAATGGCATGAAAATGCCTGTACGCGCAAATATTGATAGAATAACCATTAAATCAAAGTAAAGAAGGGACTCCTGTAATTATCTGTTCCGTATTCAAACTACGACTGGCAGTTTATTAGGCTAAAGATTAAATAAGTTATGAACTTCACATTGTGCTGATGTAAATGAAATTGATGCTCCTTCCAAATATTAGGGTCAAATTCTGGTGAAATGATTGATGCGTAGGTCCGTTTGACAAATGAAAACATTCTCGCTCTCATCTAAAAAATTCTCATTTTGTAACCCAGCGTAACCTATCCACTATGTACCTGCAATCTGTTTTCAGAGCACAGGACAGTTGGCACATTAGCCATTTAACACAACTGTTTCTGATAAACTATACGTATAGCTGAAAATTGAAACAGATTTTTTTTTTTTATTCAGTACATAAAAATGTACATGAAAAAAAGTACCTTTCATGATCTCTATGTTGTTACTCTGCTTTCTCATCCTCAAAAACTCTGTTTTGGTAGAAACGCGGGCAAATCCGCACATTTCCTCAATGTGGATTTTTTTTTTTAAATTTACTCGCATCAAAAATCCGCCACCAATTCAAAAGAAATCCAGCTAACGAACAAACACTTGGAATTGGAATCGCGGCTTCCTTTCTGAACTGACGGGAACTGAACCCAACCATGAAACGCGTAAACACGGCGGCACTGTGTCCAAGAGTGGGTACTGAAGTCACTTCTTCAGAGGCTGGTAGACGGACGCGTTGGGGTCCAGGGACGAGGGACTGTTGTCCATGAACTTGGAGGAGTAGTGAGGAGCGACCGGGCTCAGGCTGCTGCTGTCGTTGCTGTAGGAGATGCTCGGCATCACAGCCATCACCTCCGCTATCTTCTGCTTGAGCTCCACAATCTCCTGCTCCCTCTGGAGGACTTGGCCTGGAGGAGGTACACAGATGGAGGGAGAAACAGTGTGGGGGGGGGAGAGCGAGTTGGAGGAGAGCGACGGGGAGGTGGAGAGTGAGGGGTGATAAAATAGAGAGGTGGTGAGAGATGGGGAGGTGGAGAGAGACAGGGAGAGGAGAGAGATGGGGACAAAGAAAAAGGTGATGGGTTAAACCACAGATCACTGGGTGGTAATCTGGAGTGACAGCTGTGAGCTTGTGGTAATGGCAGCCTGGAGATGAAGTGGCAAAGCCCTCAGTCAAACCTTGTGCGATCTCCAGCTGTCTCTTGGCGTCACCCAGAGCAGAGAAAAGGTCCAGTTTGATCCTCGTCTCCGCTGAGAGGCTGTTCTCAAGGTGCTGGGTCTTGTCCTGCATGGCTGACAAGGCCGACATCAGAACCTCTGTATCCTTTTCATTCTCCTTATATTTGCGCAGCTCCTGGGGGGTGGGGGGGGAGTGGAGAACATCAGTGCCTCATCATGAGCATAATAAAAGACAACATACTGACGTGTCTCAGAAATGTTACGAGAAATCTCTCCACCCACAATGTTCCGGCTGTAAACCACCTGATCCACCATTTCTGAAAGCTTTAAGAAGCACCAAAGGATGTGTTGGTGAAGTGCTGAAGAATTGATAATGAACTGAAGCTCACCAGACATTTGCCTTCCAGGTCTCTGATCTGTTCTTCTTTGAGTTTCATGTCGACGCTGAGTTTCTTACATTCTGTCTCCAACTCCCTAATCCGACCACGCAGAGAGTCGGCGCACTCGCCCCTGAGACAGATTCACAAAGAGAACATTTCAGATAGAAAACATGAGAGACTACAGTGTGCGTGTGTGTGTGCGCGCGCGCATGTATGTGTGAAAGTGTGTGTCTATGTGTGTATATGTGTGTGAGTGTGTGTGTGTGAGTGTGAGAGTATGTATGTGTGTGTGTATATGTGTGTGAGAGTGTGTGTGTGTGTGTATATGTGTGTGTGTATATGTGTGTATATGTGTGTATATGTGTGTGAGAGTGTGTGTGTGTAAACCTGGAAGCAGCAGCTATCGCTAGCGCCCTGGCAGCTGTAGCTTCCTCCATTTTCTTCCTCTTCCTCTCGTCGGCCAGCTGTTTCTCGGCCAGAGCCCGGGCCTCCTGCTCGGCCTTCAGCCTCTTCTCCAGCAGAGAGATGGTCTGTTTGTCCTTCTGCTTGGCCTGCAC
This sequence comes from Esox masquinongy, assembly GCA_016801175.1. Taxonomy (NCBI): domain Eukaryota; kingdom Metazoa; phylum Chordata; class Actinopteri; order Esociformes; family Esocidae; genus Esox; species Esox masquinongy. The sequence goes on from JACXGI010008025.1 coordinate 18,462, forward strand.
GGCGCTGTGGAGCCTACACACACAGAAAACACACACGCCGGACGAATCTGCGTTTCAGGGGAATGCCGAGTTTGAAAATCCAAATCTCCGATCTACAGATAACCGATTGCATTTAACCTAAACTCTATCCTTTCCAACTCCTGTGGGTGTGTCTGTCTCTGGGTGCCTTTACTTGTTCTGCAGCATCTCGTTGTCTTGTCGTAGCTGGCCCAGCTCTGAGCGAAGACTCCTGTCCTGGCTGGTCAGGGACGACAGGTGAGAGCGTAACTCTGACTCCAGCTGACGACTCACCTGCAGGTCTGCCTTCAGACGCTTCACATCCTGCTCCAACCTGGAGAGAGAAAGTCAGAGAGAGAGAGAGAGTCAGAGAGAGAGAGAGAGTCAGAGAGAGAGAGAGAGTCAGAGAGAGAGAGAGAGTCGCTATCTTAAAGCAAATCAATAGGTGTTCAACATAACAAACTAAGCTCATAGAAAATCGGACGAGTGACGGCTCAGCGGATGACGGAGGTCTGCGGATGATGGAGCTCATACCACCCACCAGTACAATGCAGACTGACTGACATTCCACGGAGGACGCTGGGAAACCTGTTTCCGACGGGCGTGTCTCTGTGCCTGTCTACATACGAGCTTGGTTAAGTGTCATTATACAGCAGTGAGAAAACAACAGTGAATCAGCAGGCGTGTGGGCTAATGAAAACACAGTGTGGTCTGACAGGTTGGTCACCAGGAGCTCTTCCGTTTAAGCATTTCAGACGGCGATGGTAGTCGAGGAAACCATTGTTTCCAGTCAACTTTATCTTCATAAAGGCATTTGTGTGTACTTTGGCTGTGCGTTTGCACACGTGTGTCTGTGTGTGTGAGTGTGTGTGTGTGTGTGTGTAGGGGGTGGTGTCTTACCGCACAAGAGCATCGGGCTTGCTCAGTTGGTTGTTGGGGATGCAGTTTTCCACGGGATCTTTCTGATTCGCCGCCCATTTCCCCGCGGACTTCTGCTTCTTCTCGTTCTTATTTGACGTGCCAGCTGACGGGACGCTCCCATTGGTGGAGCCGTGATTCCGAGGGGAGGAGTTGGCGGCCAAACCGCCGCCGCTGGCATTTTTGTAGTTCTTCCCGCCCGCACCTCCCCCTGTCTCCTCCTTGGGAGAGTGTGAGATGTCCGTGTGTGTGTGTTCCCCACCTCCAAGATCGTTGATCAGTCTCTTGGCCCCCACCTGGCTCTCCATGTATTCTGTCTCCAGTAATTTGGAGTCCAGTGTGTTTATAATACTGTTATTGTTGATTCCTATAGTGTGTTGTTGTTGTTGTTGTTTTTTGCCCTCCCGCTCCTTGCTGTTCCCATCTCTGCCTTTCTCTCGGTACTCCAGTTCCGGTAACGGCACAGAAGCGTTAACGGGGGCCTTCTTGCCGGGAGTTGACCCGTTTTGGGAGACCGGAGGATTCGGGTCCACTTCTGGTGACCCTCCTCCAGCCAGGGCAGCTAGAAAAGGAGAGAGGTTAGTGGGGTCAGGTGAGATTACCATAGTGTGTGTGCGCACGCATGTGTGTATCGCAAGAGCAGGTGAAAATCAAGACTTGTGAGGACATTTTGCCAGTACCCACATTTATAAATGTCTTTCATAGGCTTGGGGTTAAGGTAAGGGTTATAATTATGGTTGAGGTTAGGGTTCAGAGAAAATACAATTGTAGAAGAAACATTTTGGCCCCAAAACAGGTCCTCACGAGTGAAATAAAACAAACGTGTGTTCACACGTGCAACCCTCCCCTTACTGTTACACGGTGTTGATGGAGCATGTGTTACCGTAGGCTAGGGAAAGGTGGGAGTGCTCCCATGGTAGAACCTGTTAAAGCAGCCCGCCAGCAGTGTGTGTGTGTGTGTGTGTGTATACATGTTTGGGAGAAGACAGGGGGAGGGTGTTGAGTCTGGAGCTCATTCGACCGCTACATAGGGCAGGACGTTTACCGACATGCTCCTTAAACATCAGCCCCATATGTTACGGCCCAACCACCCCGGACATTCGGAAGTCCTGGCCATGTTCAGAGGGCAAGGCATCCGGCGACGTAGCGCTCCGTGTCAGAGGTCATGGACACCCCCGCTGGGTGGAGGAGCAAGTGCCATCTGTAACCTCAAGTGTCTTCCCGTACAGGGACTAAGATATATTTAGCGATCCTTCCTGAATGTACATGTAATGAAGTGTGTGTGTGTGTGTGTGTTGTGTCCACCTCACCCTCCTCTGCCTCCCTCTCCTGTCTCTGCAGCATCTGTTGTTCAGGCGGCAGGGCCTGCTGTAGGAGCTGCATGTAGAAATCGTTCTCCTTCTGAACCTCCCTCTGCTTACGGAGTCTCATCTTGTAGCTGACGTAACTCTTAAAGCCGAAACCCAAAGTCACCACGGGGTAGCCAATGCTGAGAGAGGAAGGAATAAGAGAATCAGCCAGGTGAAAGATTAGTCATGTCTGTTTAAGACTCGGCTGAACAAAGAGAGGGAAAGGAAATGGAAAGTCCCACTTTATCTGTAGACCAAGAGTTTAATGAGTTGTAAAGGGGCGGGTAACAGTGTAAACAACAAATGTAAACAGGTGACATAATACCAGACTAAACCTGAAAGATAAACTGGTGACATATAAACAGAGTAAACCAGAAAGATGAACTGATGACATAATAACCGAGTAAACCAGAAAGATAAACTGGTGACATATAAACAGAGTAAACCAGAAAGATGAACTGATGACATAATAACCGAGTAAACCAGAAAGATAAACTGGTGACATATAAACAGAGCAAACCAGAAAGATGAACTGATGACATAATAACCGAGTAAACCAGAAAGATAAACCGGTGACATTAACAGAGTAAACCAGAAAGATAAACCAGTGACATTAACAGAGTAAACCAGAAAGATAAACCGGTGACATTAAAAGAGTAAAACAGAAAGATAAACCGGTGAAATATTACCAGTGTGCAGCAAATGGCCGACAGAGGTCCACATGGAAGTTCTTCAGGTCTTTGAAGCGGATGGCAGCTTCAATGTACACAAACAGTATCCATAGCGACACGGTGGGTAGACAAACTCCCCTCTCTGCTCGGTGGAGGGGGGACAGGAATTAGTGTGAGAGGCATACTACACTCAGAAATGTGTGATCACTGTATATCTCATGTTATTGTGTGCATAACACAGCAGCCAGGAGTATTCCAAAGCAGTCCACATAGAAGGCACCCAGTATCAAGATATTTGAAAAGATATATATGAGATAGAAGAGAGAGGAGACTATCTGACAAAACAGCATAGACTAAAGACAGTCAGACCAACTGATTGGGTTACATTTTAAAAGTGTATTTTTCTGCACATAGACAGACCCTATATGTTTACTAAATGTCATTCGTTGCGATAGCTTTCGTTAGTCAGCTTTTCCAAAACACAGACCTTCCAAAAGTGCTACTGAACGCAGGAAAAACAGCCTGGGGTGGTTCAGAAGTGCCATGTCAAAATGTAATCAGCCTGCTGCTGATAATTATGGCAGACAATGTGCCAATTTTGTTTCTGTTTGCGTGCGATAACTTCAACACTTCAAAATCTCAACATTTCACTTATACATGTGTGTGAAAAAAAAAAAATTGTTTTCCAATATCAATTTGCAAGAGCTCGCCAAGCAAACACGCTTTTCCCTGCACTGTAGCAGACAGGTAGATGGAGTGCTCGGCTTGGATGAAAAGTTTTGGATAATTGCAGCTCGTCCGTTTCGACAGAAACATTTGTAATTTGAAGATGAATGCCACGGTCAGCTGGCCCTTCCTTTTCAGAATCCACTGCATTCGTGAAAGGAAAAACAGACACGACTCACTCAGGTTTCCCTTGCAAGATAATATACATCTGTTACTGCTTTACTAAACAAAAAAAACCCTTGGCCCACCGACTGCCTGTTAACCGGTCGACCTTACCTGAGTCAGCCCACTACTTACCTGTGTGCCAGACGTACTGAACCCAGACATAGGTGCTGGCAGCGAAGAATAGCCATTGGACGGGAATGAAGAGGAGGCAGATGATGTCAGAGGTGAAAGCCACACACACAAAGAACACAGAGAATGCCTGTGAGAGGATGGAGAGAGAGAGAGAGAGAGAGAGGGAGGGAGAGATATAACCACACAGTACTGTGCCTAATAAAGTTGTGCATCCCTTTTGTGTGCTTACCGTGGGAATCAAACCCACAGCCCTGTGAGCTACACATTGCATGCACATTTTAGTCATTCAGACAATGCCCATATCCAGAGCAAGTTACATGCATTTCAGGATAGCTAGCTTGAACAACCAGACGACAATCAGTAAGTACATCCTAGTCAACGAAGTATCCATTGGCAATGTTTGCTACTCACCAGCCCCTGGTATCTGAATGAGTCGTACACGCTGCGTATGAACAGCCAGAAGGGCCACAGGTACTCAAACCTGAACTCCAACACAAAGTCCGCCAGCAGAACCAGCACCCATACCACCAGAAACTTCAGGTAGAGGAATGTACTGTGAATGGGGGGGGGATAAAAGAGGAGCGGGGGGTGGACATCAAACAGACATTTCTGTGTGCGCCCGCCACAGGAACTGTCACCCGAAGACAGAACAGAAACCGCCGGTGCAAACCAAAATGGGCAAGATGAACACAAGCTTTTATCCAGGGTGTTAGTTTGCATTCCTTCCCTAACTAGTAGAGTGACACCAAGGCCTACCACCCTGGAACAGAGCTAGATCAAAACAGCCCGTGACATGATCAGTGGCACCTGTCATTCTTAGAAAATCACTGTAAACAGATTAAACATTTATATCCAGATTTCAGTTATGACTAGAGGTCATCTTCAAACCACACAACACAAGTTTTTCAAAGGCGTATTTGAGTGTGTGTATTGAAGTTAACTTTAAAATGTATCAGAAAACTACTGGCTGGTACTAGCTAATATTTTCCCTCCATGATAAAAAACCTTAAATAAGGCTAAGGATAAATACCAGACGCAGTGTCCTGGGTAAGAAAAGGCTGATGAGAACATTCACACCTGTGCTTGTCAGGTCATGTTCACTGTTTTTGAACAGCTGTTATTCTTATGCAGTGTAATCAATGGTAATACGGTTGTGTAGCTATCTATGCTACCTATAATATAAGTAGCCACCAAGGAATTGACCTTGCACTAATAATAATAATAATAACGTTTTCCAGTAATATTTGATTTTAATAGTTTATTTGGTCAGTGTGAATACAGTCATTGCTGTTAAAATTATTTGGGTGGAAAAAATCCGATGAACTGTCAGAATGACTAGCGAGTCAACAAAACGTTACAGTAGTTAGCAACTGCTGCTTACACAGGCCTTCACAATCTGTCTTGGGCTTTGTCAACATGTTGCTAGCTACATGTTGACAAAGGGATAGGAACAAGACAGCCGCAGTTAACTGACGCACTACATGACAGCGGAGTGTCCTCGCTGATATATCTTGGTCGCCATTATTGTACGACCATGTCCCCAGAGCCCCCTTCTTCGTTCGTATCGTTACCTGCTATATATACCCTCGGTGATTCGGTTCCGTTTCAACGGCCGTCGGAGCTTGCTGCAGTCCGCATTGCGCCGCTTCATCCTCCCTCCTCTGGATTCGGCTCTGATATCAGTCCGGTAATTATTAAGAAAATGTCACGCGAACGATCAGTTATGAACATTTCTTCAAATATCTACCATTGTTGTTGTTTTCTGGACATGGAACAAAGAAATAAATAAAAACACTGTATCGAGGAACCTCCCCCTTTTCATCAAACGCCACGACGCACATTCGTCTCTACGTCATTCATACGTTCACGCAGGAGAAAAATGGCTGCTCCCTAGATTGGAAGATATTTTTCTCAAATGTCTATGTTTGCAAATTGAAGGTAGGACTGATTTTGATTGCATTAATGCTGTGATAACGATAGTGTATTTTAAAGAAGAGAAAAATGTCTTCTGTGATAAATATTAATATGCTTCCTTGACTTCATAAAATTGACATGTCGCTACCATGCTGCTTTCACGGCCATGCTTGTAAATATGCTAACTTTAGCTAACCAGCCCAAGTAGTGTAGTTTAGCTAAATAAGCCACCTTAATAAGTATTATACCAGTGGCATATCTGTTATCCTATTGCTGTCAAGTCTTTACCTCCTACTGAATGAATGTTGTGAATTCAACCGACTTTCGAAGAGAACCAACTGTACAGTACAATACAGTATTTGGCTATACCTTTCTATGCACTCATTCTTTAAATGCGTCATCCACAGATGTCAACAACTGACACACAGCAAGACACAATGCCTGTGTTCCAGAAGGCACAGAGGATCCCCGATGATCCAAACCAACAGATGGAGATTCCCAAGGAAGACACAAAACCGGTGCTTCAGATGAAACACACAAATCCAGTGGTTCTAAAGAAGAAGAAAAAACCACAGATTCCAAGGAGAAGGAAAAAACCAGAGGATCCCAGTAAGCCAGTCCCTTTGAACCTCAATAATGAAGTGGTGAGGATGAGGAAGGAGGTTAGAAGGGTGAGGACGCTGGTCATCAGGAAGTTGATTAAGCAGATAGCACATCTGAAGAAGAAGAAGGGTAAAGAGGAAGATCTGGAGAGGAATCGAAGGAGGGGAGCCAGACTGCTGGAGGAAATCCATGTGATGAAGAGACTAAAATCTGATCCGGTGGGTGATTCCCATTTTTTCTTTACGTGAAATGTGGCATGGTTATACTTATTGGTTGAAGTCATTTCATGCTGAAGTTGTTGCATATGTGCTGAAACACAGTGATAGCGGAGGGAGGTTCTTTTAGACAATGTATGTTATAGCTTTTTTTAAATGTTTGAGTAAAGAATCTGGATATGGCCTGATAAGTATAAATGTATTATGTTCCTTAAAGTTAATTAGAATTCTTAAAGGGATAGTTCGTCCAAAATTAATATGTTCCTCAATATTCAATATCCATATTTTTCTCAGTAACTGCAACTACATGCTTTAAGGGATAGTTCGTCCAAAATTCATATTTTTCTCAAAGTCCACTAAACAAACGATATTCCTGAATACACAGTCATTTTTTCAAACAATACATTATTCAGCTCTGTCCCAGTTTGTAACAAGTGTTATTAGCATCGTCCAAATTCATGAATGGAAACGGTTTGTACCTTTATTGCAAAGCTGCATTGCATGCGGAAAACTACTCTAAAACACTTCAAACTAAGACAAGTGGTGTTGTTTACCTCAAAGAACATGATGTTGTATTCCTCGAAATAATGTTTTAATAAACGGGTACTTCCTGTGTTTACCGGTCAGTTTTCACAATTGTATCAATCTGCGTGTTCTTTCGAGAAGAATAAGTGTATATATCACAGTAAAGGGTAGTATTCGCTAGCTAGAAAGCAAGTTACCTATTTTGTCTTTGATATTCACCTTGGACAGTCAAACTATATTTGAGAGAGAGAAAGGAAAATACGTTTGCATTATGTCTGACTCTGAATACGAGCAGGAAGAACATGTTAGGGGGATAGAGCCTTACTTGTTCTAACCATAATACACAGATGATGAATTGATCGAATAGAAGTTTGGACAGCAGCTAAAGGGGTGCGATGGTGAATATGTTAATCGCCAACCCTTGTCCAGAATATCCGGAGGCAATGTGTACTGTGTGTATTATAACATAGCAATCAGAAGTATTACTCACAATCTGTCTTGTCTCCACGGGTCTTGTTGGCGAAGTTGCTCATTGATTTCCCCACCATATGACTCGGGAGAGGCAGAGGTATTGTCCCAGTTGCAGAGCGGGTAGAATTTAATTTCAAACCAAAAACCGGGAGCAGGCAAACAGCGTGTTCAAGACGTGATGAGGCAGAAGTCGATCCAAAGGAAATCCAGAAGTTCAAAGTTTATTTATTGAATGCACCGAATAAAACAGTGTCATCCTGCACAATGAAGTTCTTGTGACACGACACACGACGTCTCCGGAGTAAGAATTAAGAAATATACAAAGCAAAAATAGAGAGAAAAATATAGCAATAATACAGACTAGGATAAGCTAAATCGTAAACACGGAAGGCGTACTAGGATCAAAGAACATCAGAAAGCTATCACAAACTCTTGAACGCGTTTAGTATTTCTGTGATTGGGAGCTGGGAGGAGTGCTGCGTTCGTTGTGATTGGGATCTGGAGGATCTTGGGGTCTGGAGGCTACAGTGAGGGAAAAAATATTTGATCCCCTGCTGATTTTGTACGTTTGCCCACTGACAAAGAAACGATCAGTCTGTAATTTTAATGGTAGGTTTATATGAACAGTGAGAGACAGAATAACAAAAAAATCCAGAAAAACGCATGTCAAAAATGTTATAAATTGATTTGCATTTTAATGAGTGAAATAAGTATTCAACCCCTCTGCAAAACATGACTTAGTACTTGGTGGCAAAACCCTTGTTGGCAATTACAGAGGTCAGACGTTTCTTTTAGTTGGCCACCAGGTTTGCACACATCTTAGGAGGGATTTTGTCCCACTCCTCTTTGCAGATCTTCTCCAAGTCATTAAGGTTTCGAGGCTAACGTTTGGCAACTCGAGCCTTCAGCTCCCTCCACAGATTTTCTATGGGATTAAGGTCTGGAGACTGGCTAGGCCACTCCAGGACCTTAATGTGCTGCTTCTTGAGCCATTCCTTTGTTGCCTTGGCCGTGTGTTTTGGGTCATTGTCATGCTGGAATACCCATCCACGACCCATTTTCAATGCCCTGGCTGAGGGAAGGGAAAATTTTGACAGTACATGGGTCCCGTCCATCGTCCCTTTGATGCGGTGAAGTTGTCCTGTCCCCTTAGCAGAAAAACACCCCCAAGCATAATGTTTCCACTTCCATGTTTGACGGTGGGGATGGTGTTCTTGGGGTCATAGGCAGCATTCCTCCTCCTCCAAACACGGCGAGTTGAGTTGATGCCAAAGAGCTAGATTTTGGTCTCGTCTGATCACAACACTTTCACCCAGTTCTCCACTGAGTCATTTAGATGTTCATTGGCAAACTTCAGACGGGCCTGTACATGTGCTTTCTTGAGCAGGGGGACCTTGCGGGCGCTGCAGGATTTCAGTCCTTCACGGCGTAGTGTGTTACCAATTGTTTTCTTGGTGACTATGGTCCCAGGTGCCTTGAGATCATTGACAAGATCCTCCCGTGTTGTTCTGGGCTGATTCCTCACTGTTCTCATGATCATTGCAACTCCACGAGGTGATATCTTGCATGGAGCCCCAGACCAAGGGAGATTGACAGTTCTTTTGTGTTTCTTCCATTTGCGAATAATCGCACCAACTGTTGTCACCTTCTCACCAAGCTGCTTGGCGATGGTCTTGTAGCCCATTCCAGCCTTGTGTAGGTCTACAATCTTGTCCCTGACATCCTTGGACAGCTTTTTGGTCTTGGCCATGGTGGAAAGTTTGGAATCTGATTGATTGATTGCTTCTGTGGGCAGGTGTCTTTCATACAGGTAACAAGCTGAGATTAGGAGCACTCCCTTTAAGAGTGTGCTCCTAATCTCAGGTTGTTACCTGTATAAAAGACAACTGGGAGCCTGAAATCTTTCTGTTTGAGAGGGGATCAAATACTTATTTCACTCATTAAAATGCAAACATTTTTAACATGCGTTTTTCTAATTTTTGTTGTTGTTATTCTCTCTCTCACTGTTCAAATAAACCTACCATTAAAATTATAGACTGATCATTTCTTTGTCAGTGGGCAAACGTACAAAATCAGCAGGGGATCAAATAATATTTTCCCTCGCTGTATATGTCACCCTGGTGATGAGGTTGAGAGATGGAACCGTGAATAGACCTTCCACGTCCCTTGTACATTTCTTATGACCATGGCATTTTCCACAATGACAAATATTATTCTGATGTCCACCGACGAAAATGGGCCGGCTAGGCGAAGCAACCTCCATTCGCATAGCTTGTTGAGGTTAAAGTTCACGCTCAATCACAGCTGAAGAACAGAAGCTGTGTATGGTGGCTATAGGAAATAGTTCGCTGTTGCCAATTTGAATTCAGCCAATTCCACTGGCTGTTTTGTCAGTGTGCAGTTTTAAAAAAATGATGCTAACGCGACAGATTTCTGAATGTAGTTTGAAGTGTTTTGGAGTAGTTTTCCGCTTGCAATGCAGCATTGCGATGAAGGTACGAACGGTTTCCATTCATGAATTTGGACGATGCTAATAATGCTAATTACAGACTGGGACAGAGCTGAATAATGAATTGTTTGAACAAATGACTGTGTATTCAGGAATATCGTTTGTTTAGTGGACTTGGAGAAAAATATGAATTTTGGACGAACTATCCCTTAAAGTATGTAGTTTCAGTTACAATAGGAAATAATATTTATGTACATTTTGTTATTGGAATACTGAACTGCATACTCAATTTTTGTCAGTTCACCCACGTCATTCTCAAATCCTGGCAAATGAACTACATCAACATCATTATTATTCTGTTGTTTTCAGGTTACCAAGGCTGCCCTCCAGAAGAACCTGAGCTTTGAGTTTGTCTGTAAAAATCCAAAGGCCACCATCACTGATAGAGCCATAGTCCGTATCGCCACTCATCCCCAGTTCAGCAAGAAGATAGACACCCTTAAAGCAGCCATCAAAGCCTTTAAGGATGACAGGATGACAGTGCTGAAAGGAGAAAATGAGACAGCTGGTAAAAAGGATCCTGAAATGGAAGTAAAGGTGAAAGCACTGCCAAAGGATAGTGATGAAAAAGAAGGGGTGGATGAAAGCGAAGACAAGTTGGAAGAAAACAAAGGAAAGGGTGATGATGAGGAATATGGAATACCTGCGGAGAGCCAGAGTCTAATGCTTAATACCGAATGTCCCACAGAGAATACCGAATGTCCCACAGAGAATACCGAATGTCCCACAGAAAATACCGAATCTCCCACAGAGAATTTAGCGTCTTCTCACTCCAAGGAGATGTCAGAGACCCTGAAGTCTTTGACAGACAGTGTAACTCCTTTCATGATAGAGGCTCCACAAATAGCACCTATGATGAAAATGGAAACTGAAAAACCCACAGCACAGAAGCCGGCATCGTTAACACAGCAACTCGCTAAGGACACACCAGCCCCTCAGAAGACACAAGATCTCAAACCACTGAAAGACTCTAAACCCCAAAGGGAAGACTTCAGAAACAAGGAAGAGGCACAGGAGGAGGAGGAGGAGGAGGATGTAGAGAGTGACTTGGAATCTTCTGACGAAGACAGTGATGAAAAGGAGTATTTTGATGACAGCACAGAGGAGCGCTTCCATAAGCAGTCCTCACAGTCAGAGGAAAGTGACAACGACGATTTCTTCCTCGGGAAAGTCTCTAAGTTCAAGAAAAAAAAGAGGAGGGACACGGCTGCAGCGCCACCTGGACACGAGGTGGGTTCAGGCTCTGTGCCGGGGGAAAACCCACTGCTACAGCCGCTGGACAGCTTAAAACCACACCAGACAGAACAAGACAAACTGGAAGACGGGCTGAACTCCAAGGCCACGTTCACATCTGTCTTCTGCTCCAGTCTGTCTGGGTCCAGAGGATGGGGAGACGGAGGCAGGGGTTCGGGTAGAGACGGAGGCAGGGGTTCGGGTAGAGGCGGAAGCAGGGGTTCGGGTAGAGGCGGAGGCAGGGGGACTGGACGAGGAGGTGACTTCCAGAAATGGGGCAGAGGGGGACACGACGGCCCGCCTCTGGGTCGTGGATCACAAGACAAGGGACCTGGGAGAGGCCGTGGCAGGGAACCCTGTGCCTTTCCGTCACATCAGGCCCCAGAGCAGGCATTGCACCCGTCATGGGAGGCCAGCAAGAAGAGAAAGGAACAGCTGACACAGATAGTTGCCTTCCAGGGGAAGAAGATTAAATTTGATGATGATGATTGAGCTGGCTACATTTAAATCAGCCTGACCCGCACATACACCCCGTCTCTACATTTGCCATTATCGTGTATGTGACCGTTGTGGGGAAAGTTTCAGTATTCAGTTTCACTGTAATTCATTAGCCGATCCCTCCCAATGATCCAACCGATTCATCAGTAGCGATCTGCCATTGAAGTTGAAGTACCATCCAGTTGATTACAGCAAAATGGTGGATGCCTTTCGACACCCATTTCCATGGTAAATTGAGGTTTCTCACAGTTCAACCTTATAACCATGTGTAGTATTCTGTTTTTACAGCAGTTGGGTGAACTGGCCAGGTAAAGGATGTGGCCAGGGGTAGTTTGGAAGTGACCATGTGACTGTAACAAATCAAATGTCCATGTAGTCTTTGCTTAATGAAAGGACATAGAAATTGACAGCTGTGGGGGGGGGGAAACATTCATGAATAAACAATGGAGTCATGAAACAAGATGTACATTAGGGTTTCTCGTTGTTGTTCTTGACTCAACTCAAATTTTGTTTTCTAATCCAATTGCTGTGAATGGAATGAGCTATTTTTTACATTTAAAAGATATCATCCTTTGGTTAATGATATTTGTGTATTTGTTCATTTTAGCACATAAATGTATTTTTAACATGGCTGTAATTAACCATGGATAACTCCTATTGTACAATTCCAGGATTACATTAATTTACATTTTTGTGTTGGTACATTCATTAAACCTGTTTTGAACATTGTAAGTGACAGATACACTGAGTGAATTGCACATGTTCAATCCAGATTAAATGGGGTTTTTTTTATGTAACATTGTGATATCCATTCATTTTAATTTGGGAAGTAATCAATGCCAGAAGGAAACGTGCCTGAAGAATGAAAGGTTAGATTCATGTCATAGTATTAATATTAGCGATTTGGGGGAAATGGTTATCTGTGAACCACAGCTTACTTCTCGTCAAAATTATTTCAATCTGACATTCAGTGGGAACACATGGCTAACGAGTCAGCAAAGTAAACATAAAACAGCTTTGTGTCGAGAATCTTCACCTATTGGTCTTACACGGTGTCGTAATCACGTATAGGTGGAGAATGCCCTGACGCTGACCAATAGCATTTCATATGCAAATTTCATTTGAAAAAGTCCCGGGAAATCCGAGTTTCGCGGGAGGGCCCTTCGCGCGTAAACTGCATCCCCTCATTCATTGTCAGCTTCCTGGAGCCATTTTTCAAGCAGCTCGAACGGAGCTCGCAACCTAATCAAATCCGTAGCATCTTCACGTTTTGGAAACCTATCGGTAAACACATTTCAACGAATGGATACCTAACACATTAGTCTAAAGATATCCTTGATTATTTTGGGTCGAAGCGAGGTGGATTTTGAGCAAAATAGCTACGAAGTTTCAGAGGGACAAAAGGGCATTCGAGCCTGAAGATGAGGAAGGGGGGAGCTACGGTCCCGGAGAAAGTCCCTATTTCACGGGTCGGGTGCACCTCCATGGACAAAAAACACACGGTTCTGACCCGTTTCACTAACACTACATATTATCAGATTTTAACCCCTCCATCCTTACCGAACCAGACTAACCATGTCGGTGTTGCAGACCCGACCGGGAATCAGCTATGCACTACCCCCATCGGGGTGTCTACAAACAGGACAAGACTGCGACCAGCCCTCGGAAGACCTCCGGTAATTGATAAAGATCTCTCTTTCGCCATACCAAATTCAGTGCAGAGTCACATGTAGTTAAGTAGCCAGTTGGCTTACTATATGGCTAATGTAGCTAAGATATGTTTTTTATTATTGTGAAAGCTAGCTGGTCACTTATCCTAGCTAAACTCTCCGCACGAACTAGCTAGCAGCGAGGTACTGTAGAGTAGTTATCACTTGCTAGTAGTGGTAGCAAGTAAGCTAATATTAGTGTTGTTAGCAGTATTCCGTACTAGTTAGAGAAGTCTGAATAACGTTGCTCGGTTAGAAAGTATTGAAAATAATAGTTAGATAACTACTGTGCACGTTGACATTCTGCATGTGACATGTGTAACATTATGCATTTGTGATAGACTCTTTGCAACTTCCTTAGTTTCCCCTTTTTGGTAGTGGACGTCCAAAGAAGCAGGATCTCAAAAGAGCCTTACTTAGCTAACTGGTTATTAGCTGCCTAAGTTCACAAAAGTTGGTTTGTTATGATCTTGTTTGACACGCGAAAGTAATCAGCGAGCTACTTTTAACTACATGAAGGGCATAATTTTGGCCTCACCTCGTTTTAGATATCAATATCCAGACAGGAATCTTTCGAAAGTTGACCTGCATGGAAAATATCAGCAGAACAACATCGTTAAATACATCCGAAAACGGCTCTTGTTCTGGTCGCTCCCTAGGAAACGAGCATGAAATGGGTTATCGAAATAGATGATTTGTTCTTCAGAAAAGAGAAGCTAGGCCCTAAACTACGCTTGGAGGGGGATGGGGGTGATTCTATTCCCAGTACTTTACTGGGGGACGCAATCTTCTTAGCTGGTCGCCCCCCCCCCATTTGTAATCTCTCTAAAGAGCGCACGTGTGTGTCAAAATTGTTTCGTTTTCATCTGCCCCATTTGTGGTCAGTGTTCACTGTATTCCATGCATCCAATGCCTGTCCAGTCATAAACACGTTTGTAGCTTTACAACCCTGTGAGCCAGCTAGCTAGCAGGGACACATTGTTGCTAGCCAACATGGAGTCACCATGAGGAAGCACAAGGCATTTCAGATTTGTTGTGACATTTGGTCTAAATTGGAAAGTTTGCTATGGAAGCGTGCCCTTCAAATCAGTTTTCCTTAAGTACCGTGTTTTGAGTTAACATCTGCAATTGTCCATAGTTTACCCAAAAGTGAATTTCTTGGGACATTCTAAGGCAAGGAGTTCCCTGACTCCAACCAATGCATACCACAATTCATTGACAAGTGACATGCAACGTTTATGACATGCAATCTATCCACCATGTAAAGGAAACGGCACCTGCAGACGATAGGAGTGGTGATATGACCTGTAGCATCTATAGATCTGACAGCATTTCTCCTCCAGAGGTGAATATAACGACACATTTTAACTCTCTCGAGTGGGGGTTGCCTGGAAGTTTGCTACACATTTGATGGTCACCTGGTGTCTCCTTTTAGTGAAACATATGCACTCACCCTGTTTCACATTAAGCGGTTTTGCTGTGCCTGGAAAATGTGTGCTAACATTTTGCTAACAGCTTGGCGGGCCGAGGAAATGTGCCATCAACGTTTTGGGAAACAGTGACATGTAGTAGGCTTCTTTGAAGGCCACTGAATCATGAGTCTTACCGGCCTTTTGACATTTTTCCATCAACCCAACTGGGAATCTGCATGCAGAGATTTAAGTGCTGCTGTTGAAATCAATCGGATCAGATTGTTTTCACTTATCACTTTTTAATAGGGTAAGGAATCGTTCAGATGCATGTCAGTGTTTTAACCAAGTCATTTCTGGGGAGAAAATCATTTAGCTGATGTACTTATCCAGCACGACTTAAAGTAGCCTCGTGGATACATGTTTTGTACTGGACCCATTTAGTATTGACATCGCATCCCTGGCATTGTGGGGCAATCGGTCTACCTACTGAGCTTCACAGGACCCTGTGTTGCTGTGCACTTGGATCGAACCAGCTGTGCCGACCTGGGACGGTTCTGGCTGTGTTTCTGTAGCACACATTTGATGACGTTTGCAAAACAAATAGCTTCTTGTTTGCAAAAAATGTCTTTCTGCCAGTCACTGGGCAGCTTGCTTGGCATGTACCAGCTGATGATCTTCCCTGGTTTAAAACCTGGACCTTTTTGTTTTTACTTTGAGGCATGTCTTCGGTTACCTTGTTTCCCTACCGCAGAGCCAAAATCTGAAATCACAAGGGAGTTGTTTTATAACCACCGCAAGGGTTTTTTTTTTTTTATTGTCTAGCACAAATGCCATTATCCTTGGTCTATTAGCAACCCTTGAGATTCTCTTTTGAACTTACTCTGTTCAACATTGCGTGCGTGCACACACGTACACATCTGTTGAGGAAACTGCATGTGTATGTGGTGTGCATTTGAACAGTGTTTTCATCGACACACTGCTGGGCTTCAGAAAAGGAAGAGCTCCAATTATCGGCGTTGTAAAGTGACTATCATGCACCGTTCTGTCAGCCTAACTGATACGTCGTGTACCTACCCTACTTGTGCATTTATCTGTGGGCATTAAGACTTAGGAAGTCCTCCGCCGGAGCCTTGGTGTGTTTCGGGTGTTTTCGGTGGTTCACGTCCTTTTAATGTTGTCTGTCTGTCAGGCGAAGCGGCGGTTGGAGCTTGAGGAGGGTGACCACCCATACACCGTTGATACGGTCAGGCCCCCCAGAGCCAAGAGGGCCACCACGCACTCCCTCAGAGAAACCAAAGGTGAGACTGTCTGGGACACACTTAGGGCGCCGATGAGTTAGAGACCTGACATAGATGTAGCTCGGGTTTTGGTTCGATCTTGTCCTGTCCCCCCCCTCTGCCGTCACCCGCCTGTTGTTCTAGTTTGCCTCTCCCTTCGTTGGTATTAATGACAACATCTCTCCAGCTCCTAAGTCCCCGGTAGAGAAGACCCGGTACGACACGTCGCTAGGCCTGTTGACCCGGAAGTTTCTCCAGCTTCTGGCCCAGTCCGGTGATGGGGTGGTGGACCTCAACCT
>JACXGI010008026.1:0-12039 GCA_016801175.1 Esox masquinongy
GAAGACTTCTGTGAGGGCTGGAGTTAATATTCCTCCAATCTACACGGGAAGACTTCTGTGAGGGCTGGAGTTAATATTCCTCCAATCTACACGGGAAGACTTCTGTGAGGGCTGGAGTTGATATTCCTCCAGGCTACACGAGAAGACTTGTGTGAGGCGATTGTTTACAGGCCGCCTCGTCTTTTCTCTCTCTCCTCCTCCGCTCTCTCACCCCACCTTTTCATGTTCCAATTAGTCACTGACGTTTAGGCTTCAAACACCCCCCACATCCCCCAACCCACACATGTGTGTGCGTGTGTGTTACAGTGGGAGGAGGGGAGGAGAGAGCGATGGTATTTCACACATTTATACTGCCTGTGCAAGGTGAGTCATGAGCAGCGATTGGCAGAAAGGTTACAGAAGTGTCAGACTAGAGGAGATGGGGGGGGGGGCGGGGGAGAGAGGATGAAGGAGGGGGAGATACTTGCACTAGAAACTAGAGAGGGAATTGTTGACAAAGTAAATAGATTCATGGGGTTTTGTGCAAATTGTAAAAATGTCATTTTTTGGCTTAGACTTAAAGTTTGGTATTGGGGTCAGAATTAGGTGTAGGATTTATGGTTCAGGTATTAGGTATATAGGTTTATGGTTAGTTTTTTGGGGCTAAGGTAAGTTTAAGTGACAGGTAGCCTAGTGGTAAATCTCTGAGCCAGAAATGTAAAATTCTATTGTACTCTCCGTGAGCAAGGCAGTTAACCATTATTTCTCCCAGGTCACTACTCAAAAAACAACAATAAAAATGTAACCTCACAAAGGTGTAGAAAGTTATAATTGGTGCTTAGCAAAGATAATTCATTTGTATGTCCGCATTTAGTTGGACATAATGTGGATCTGTGTGAGTGTGAACCAGGTTTGTTTTTCTTTCATTCCAGCTTCATTTATCCTGGTGAGCCTGGTTGTCCTCTAAAAGGCTTTCTCTTTCCTGTGCATCCCCGAATGACAGTATGACCAGTAATTCCTAGGTTTAGCGTACATTTGGCTAAATTTGGTTTAATATATTTGTCCATTTCACATTTGTGTCTAGACAAATTATTCAATAACAAATTGTAACGAATTGTGTTCACATAGGCCTACACTCAGGACATGTTACCCATATATCCAGGGTTGTTGCGTATGGCACGCCAATCAATGAGAAACATGAACCTGTCTCTCGCTCACAGGCTTATTCAGTCTTATTCAGGGCAGTGTGGCTGCAGCTGTAATCAAACTTTTTCCCAGACTGTTCCTGTGCTTGGCCTTGATTAGGGCCATGGATGTCACTTCAAACTGATGCGTAAAAGGTTTCCCCCGGACCAGAATACTTCTCCTCACACCAGAACTGTGACAGCGCTTTCTCTGAGCACCTCATCTTTAGGGCCACAGTCTTAGGACACAACCGGAGGATTTCCCTGCAGTCTGTTCAGAGGATTTTCATTGTTAATGATCACTGAAGGGAGTATGTAGAATTTCGTGGACTTGTTTCCGATGTCAGTGAATTTTAAGTTGAACTCACTGTTGAGTTTAGATCAATGTGAGCTTACTATTCACACTATAGGAGCTGTGTCAACATCGCATGTAGAAAGGCAGGCATCAAGCAGCGCGAAACAACGTTACATGCCCATCTTCACATTTGCACTCTCGCAGTTTCATCTTTTTCATGAATCCGCACTTGTCATATCATACATGTTAACATCATGCATCCCAGGACTCATTGTCTTGCTTGCCAAAGCCTCCCCGTGAATTATACAGGGATTTCATTCAACGTCGGGGTTTATCGTCTTCATTTGTGTAATTCATCCCTTCACTCCCCAGTCATTGATGCCACGCCATCTGTGCACACGTCAATACAGGATTTCCAATCTAGATTGTACTGGGTAAAAAAAATCTACCGGCAACGTTAAATACGTCAACACCTGTTCGTTTTCTCCAGGTATTTCTTCTTCCAGAACAAAATGTGCTCATTCATTTAGAAAATGTCTCTGTATTCTAAAGACGCATCCAGATGTGCTCACCCACTGATAGTGGTAGAATCATCCAACTGCAGAGTAAGTTGGACAAATCAGCTCAAATGCAAGGCTCTTTTGAGTTAGCCACAAGTAGCCACAAAGTGTACTATGCCTGAGATGTTTTGGACACTGCATTTGCTTTTTTACATTTTTCTTAACCTACCTTAAATTTTTAAAAGCTTCCTTTGAAAAAAAAAGCTTGTCTGTTTTAACCCATATAGGAAAGAGTATGTGTATGTGTGTACATGGGCATGTGTGTATGTGTGTTTCCTTGTATGCATAAGGTATACTGTATGATGAGCGTTGCTAAAGGGGTTTCCAGCCTATTATCAGCCCTTTTCATTCACCCTCTTTTTGGCCTAAAGGACAAATCATAGAGAGATCTGGGATCAGATCTTATTGACTTAGCATAGGCAGATCCCGTATCAGATCTCACTGACAAGCTTATCTGATGTAGCTTGAATTGGCAAAGATGAGAGCAGCTTTCAGCCTTGTCAGACTTAACTCTTGTTGCTGCGCTGTCACGAAATCCTTACTTAGCCATATTGTAGGTCTTCTGATCTATTGAGGACTATTGATGAATGCTGTGACTAATCAGTGGAACTGAAACCCGTATTGTCTTTACCATTTGTTTATTTGGATTGTTTTTTTAGATCGTCAGCAAGACATTAAACATGTACGTACTGCATGTTGTATCTGGTTCAGTAAGAGGAAGCTGTTTAATACTAGCATTGTCCTGCACGTTAAAGCACACGCTAAACTGTGTATTCCAAAATGTATATTTCTTTCAGTGTTGTCAATAGGTAAACACACACACACAAACACACACTGCGAACACCACTGTTCATTGTTTTAACATCTGTACACTTCAGTACAGATCACACACACATCCCACACATCCCACCTACGCATGCGCACACACACACATATACACACATACATAAACTGATGTACACCTTGCATGATGAAAAAGACAAATGTCAAATTATCGATATTCAAAAGTCGTCACGTAACCTAAGCAACCAACTACAGTACGCAACCAAATTGTTTTAAAAATAGATGTTTCTTTGATGACGTTATAGCTACCCTGCATGGCCAGCCGCATTGTTGGGCAGAGGAAGTATATGTGAGGGAAGGAAAAAAGAAACCAGTAAAAAAGAAGAAACTTTATAGCATTCATAAAGATGGTGATAATAAAATGTCACATTACCCTTTATTAAGGCTCATTGTTTCTTTGTCTGGTGTTGGGTGACAGAAAAGGAAAAAGTAAAGTGTGCACCATTGTCTGAAGATCACATGAGGTACAGTATAGGCATCCGGTAATCAAACATCCTTAATCGTCGTCTCTATAAAATGGATATAGCACACACATCTCAGAACTTGGTTTTGAATGGAATCATCACTTGTACACACGGTTGTGCTTTTCCGTTGGTTCCCCAGTGAATAGCCACCATTCATGGGGAAGCTTGCCATCATGTGGTGAGTTATTGAAACTGTACCTGAGCGAATAGGATAAATACGGGGTGCTATAATTTGTCCTTTTCTACATAACTGTTGTACAGTTGTGTTGGTTTGAAATGACAATTGTATATTTTTTGTATTACATCCACCCCCCCCACACGCTCATTACCAACTCCACCACTAGTCACCTCCGCTCTTGGCCGCGGATGAGAGGACCGGGGGATGCATGTGAACTTGGCAGACTTTCCACGTAGTTTATTCTTTTTTTTATTTTATCATATATCTCCTCATAGATTTTCACACATGTGCAGGTGTCATTTGAGAATTAGAAGAGGTTTTGGTCGGACCGCTTCATATTTTTTTATGATAATCAATGAAAATAAAAAGACAGAAATGTGCTGGTGGGTTGCCCTCCAGAAATGTGTGCAGGTAGAAGAGTAAGCAATCAAATCACATCAATTAGTGAGGATATATGTCCTAGAATAGCTTACTACTAAAGCTTATTATTGTACCATTTAACACCTATTTTTGCAGATGTAATCATGATTTATTACAATTTAAAGAGGCACTGTGTAGAATCTTGCCTCTAAACAATAATGCGACCTGTCTCCTCCTTGTCTTACTTTACTGAATGAGGCCGGTATAGTACTAGCTAGTCCAGGCTGCTGTCTTCAATTGGTATAACACTAAATTCCGTGAGTGCAAAGTTAACAGAAGCAATTGTTTTAAGATGAATTTTGCATGGATCTGTTTATATTTTGAAATGGAGTTGTAGGACCTGTGTAGATTTCTGGGATGAAATAATGGAAAATGATTTGATTAGACAACAAAAGGGTCTTTAGTGTTATTGTGTATAAAGCAGAAAACAAAAGCTGTGTTTAACTATTTACTGCTTTGCCAAACGGGAAAAAATATTAATTTTTATTTTATTTGACTGTGGGATTTTTTTTTCTCATTGTCCATTTTCCCCACATTGTACCGTGTTTACCCTTACCACTGCAGCTTGTCGGTGTCCTAGAGCCACGGCCATTGCCAGGAATCCTGGACCACGGTACAAAATATATGACTGGCCCATACCCCACCCATGATCAATGTGCTTTTTCTTGCTCTCTCTAACTGTTATTCAATACATATGCCAAGCTATTTCATCCAGCACTATACTGAGCAAAAATATAAACACAGAAATTTCAAAGATTTTTCTGAGCAACAGTTCATATGGAAATCAGTAAAATTAATGTACTGAAGAAAAATATAAATACAACATGCACAGTGTAGATGTTTCATAATGTATATCTCTATACCCTGTATTTCATAATGTGAATATCCTTAGTTGACTGGTAACTCAGGAAGTCATTACATTTGTTGCATATTGAATTTTTGATTGATAATGTCTTTAAAGTCTTTTTTTTTACTAACTTGCTCTCAGTAGAAAGAATGACAAGACTGTTTAATTTGTCTTGACACATTGTTGACTGAAGATTATTTTTTACAAGTTTTAGCTTGCTGAATGCACGTTCGCCACCAGCAACTGTCACAGGTAGAGTGCAGAAGATACGCAGCACAGTACAAACCTCTCCAAAAATACTCTCATGCTGAATCTTAAAATATAGATAGCATTCAGGGGGTCATGGGAAGATAGCCTTTCTTCTTGCACATTCAATTAGCCTCTTTGCACATTGAGTACTGCCATCGTGCTTGCATTTTTACAGTTGTAATATACACATGTCTACCTCAGGGACCTCATTGCTGCTATCTCTGCATCCTGGTTGCACATGCTACCTTACTCCTTCAATTTGCCTCGATTGCAAAATTTAGAATTGCCATTTGTAACCGCACAACTATTATCCCACTTGTAACACACACTACACTTAATACTTGTACATTTTCTGCCCACCTCTATCTGCGTTAATTACACATTTAGTATTGCCATTTGTCCTGCATTTGTAACATACATAAACTTAATACTTGTAAATACTTGTATATTTCCTCCCCTCTTCTATTTGCACTTCTGGCTAGATGCTAACTGCATTTGTTGTACTGTACTCGTATTGTTCAATGACAATAAAGTTGAATCTAATCTAATGTAATTGTCTGTTGCTGGTTTTCACCGTGGGCTAACCATGAGTTTCAGGAAACTTAAGTAGCGCTAGCTAACATGATTGCTGCTACATCATGATCACCTCTCAAATCCTTGCCTTCAGTGGTGCAGTTTTCCCAACATTTTCTCTAGCCTTTCTTTTCTGTGTACCAGATGTATACTGAGAGTGCGATATTTTGCCCGCCACCCATTGTTTACTCAATCCACCTGCCTGAGTCGGTCTGAGGCAAACTGAGTCGCACTGTACATTCCATTTTTTCCCAGTGGGAAGTGGGAACGTGCAGTTGGAGCAGATCACTTATTAGAGTGGGGAGGAGGGGCCTGGCGAGAATCATTATTTTATTTAGAGAACGTAATTCTATGTTCATCCCTGCAAGTGCATTATTTTGGTTTGAAATATTTATTTGAGTGCCTTACTACAGACATGAAAACCCACACTGCCCCCTACACATGCCATTTGCCCTGTGAATCATGTCCACCTTTTCCCACGTCAGTTAAAATTATTTTTTACACCCAACTGGTCATTTTTAAGGAATTTATTTTTAAGTGCTCCTGATGAAGGGGATTTTCCACTGACTCCTGTAGCTTTTGGTTGATAGCATGGCTTGTGGGTGTCTTACAGCAAAACTAAACACATCTAGGTGTTCCAGAGACTCTCTTTATGCGAATGGAGTGTCACAGCTGAAGGAAGGCAGGACACGAGGCACAGAGCGAGTGTAGGGTAACATCCTTTTAATTGTAACCAAAAAAAACAACAAGAGGAGAGGCAAACTGCGAACAAGTGCAATCACAAACATGACAGGCACAAACAATGATCCACACTGGGTGTGGAAACTGCTGAATTTAAATAGGGTCCCCAATTAGAAGCAAAGCAGTGCAGCTGCCTCTAATTGGGGACAACCAAAACAGCAGCGCGGAGATGCCTAGAGGCACCTCTGTGGTCAGGCCCTGACTGTGACCCCGAGGCACATAGAGATGCCTAGAAGCACCTCTGTGGTCAGGCCCTGACTCTGACCCCCAGGCGCATAGAGATGCCAGATGCCTAGAGGCCCCCAGCCAGGACCTGACAAGGAGTTACATGTGAGGTGATGGCTGAACCACCACTGGAGACTCCAGACAGTTTCATCTATATCTACGGCTCTGTATGTCTGAGCAGATAAATGTCGATGACTAGAGCATTCCCCTGTATCACAAACGGTTCGATATTTTCAGACGTCTCAGCGGTATCTGTCTTGTTAGAGCACCCCACCTCTGGAAAAAGGCAGCAAGTAACGCATTCTGGTAATACATTTACCATAATGACTTGTATCGCCTGTTTCGCAGGATTCTGCTGAACACAGTAAAAGGAAAATGGTGTGGTTAGCGCAAACAGAAAGAGAATCAGGCGACATAATGACAAGACCAAATTCAATTACACCAGTGTGATGATAGACACGTTAATGTTTACCCTGTTCAATGCTGTCTTATTTCCTAAGAATGGGAGTTGAGACAAAGCAGCAGCATTAGAAATTATTTTCAGTTATTAATTTTTAATTATCAGATACCATGCATTAAACATGTGTTCTTGTTTGGCTTGTTTTTGATTTGTGAACTTAAACACATTGGGCAGGCATCTGATAAACATAATGCCTGCATAATAGAATTATCAATTTTCCTAAAATTGAAAGAACAACATTATTCCAAAATTGCAGCTCAAACTACAGTGACCTAGTGGAGTCCATGCCTCGACGGGTCAGGGCTGTTTTTGTCCCAACTTTAGTAAAGGAGTCCATTTTGAATTTGTGATAAAGCTGTCATGACATGGCTAATAAAGTAGCTTGTCGACAGTTCTTATTTGTATCACATCAATTAGATTCTACATTTTTATAGGCAGTCATTTCTTTAGGCATATTAATAAGCTTGATCTCCTCATGTGGGTAACCCAAACAACTGTGAATATTATTACTGTCTATCCTGTTCTTACTGTTCACATTAGGAGTCATACTGAACTGTATTGTTTGCCTGTAAACCTGTAATAAAAATGTTTTATTATTGGTCAGTAGACAGCAGTGACCAGAATATTGAGCAAAGCTGAGCAGCTGGAAATCTTAGATCCCAGAGCCGTTCATACTCAGTGCTCTGACGTCCCTATTCCCGCTCTACAAAAAGTCACTTACTGCTCACAGGAAAAAAATATTTTCCAAATCATTTGTTGTTTTGTTTGAAAGCTTAATTACAAATATGGGTTAATGTACTTTTGGGATTTTATTTAGGTTCCCATTTAACTTTTAAGCAGGCCATCCAAGAAGCAGTCAGCAGTGTGCTTTTCAGCTGCAGTGTTGGTTATGCCGAAATCAAAAGAAGGGGGTTAAAAGAGATGAAAAATGCTGGACAGAGCACGGACAGAACTCAGTGTCTGAGCAGTACCAGACCATTGAAAGCCTGATCTGCTGAATCCACTCCATGTTCCATTCCATCTCCACTCATACTCTGAAGGTGACAAATTGTTCAGTCATCATGGATGACTGGTGCTCATTCTGGTGGGCCAGGCTCTCCAGTGGGTTGGGTGGTGACCACCAAATCTCAGGTGTGCGTACGTTCCTTCAGTCTGCTCAGTCATATTAACTACAGGATGTTAAGACAAGGAGATGATTTATTGGTTTTATTCATTGCTTGATTTTATTGATGGACGAACAGGCTCACAGAATCCCAGTTGCTGTCATTATCATCATCCTGGGACATGTCTTTGAGAATGAGGAGGCACATTTTCAGGGGAGAAACGAAGCAGTCAGACAGGCAGACTTGTGTTTCAAGCCAGAAGGCTTTCTTTTGCAATCTTCCAAAAATACAGCAGACAAACAGATATACAGATAAGCAGGCAGGCAGACGGAAAGACTACTTATCAATTACTCAGACAGGGATCGGCAGCTATAATTACATTACAGTGATACTGCATACCTTAACCTTACTTCCGTGAACCCTCACCTAACTTTCCCTTGTTTTATTCAATGAAAGCAATAGGTTTTTTTTCCTGCCTCCCCTTCCCTCCATCACCTCTTCCTCCCTATTCCCTGTCGCCGACCTCCTCTATGCCTTCTCCATGCTTCTTTAGTGCCTGCCTCAGTGGCTCCCAACAGGCAGTCGTCTCAGGCAGACGTAGGAGGAGGCGTACAGGTTGAGGTTCACAGGGTTTCCATCCAACCGAATGTCCTCTAAGGGGCCTCGTATGTAGTTACGGTCGTGGCTGTTACAGAACGTGTCCGCGTGTAGAGTTTGGATGTTGTTGTTCTGACCGAGAGAAACAGAGAAAGAGACAGAGGGTGTTGAGAGAGAAAAGATAGACAGAGAGATACAGTGAGAGACGGGGATTTTGTGTTACTCTGATTAGATAACTGGATTAAGCAAAAACATGATGAAAAAAGGTTATTTGTTTAATTTACAGACACCATTCAATCTGGAGAGCAATTCTCCCTGTCTGTCACCAATCCAGTAGAACTGTGTGCAATCCACTGACAGCAGAGGACAGAGAAACCAGACTATATTCCCTTTGAAACAGGAGGAGGATAAACAGTTTGGTCTCTTACATTTGCAGCCCTCAGAGGATACTATGTTTCATACAGTAATAATAATAAGACAAATTCATTTATTTTGTAAAGTGCATTTCTCACATCCAAGTTTCCGATGGAAAAGCTGTAAAAATATGCACAAATAATATTAATAACAGTGACAATAATAATTGTAAATACAATCCAAAGCATAGAATATTGTAAACAGACAGCAATCAAAATTGTTGGTGGGTTGTTGTCAGATCCGGTAGGAGAAAGATATTAACCTAGCCGAGAAAGCTTTTCTGAACAGCTCGCCAGCAGTGCCCTAAAAACCACCTGAGATTTAATTGCCCTGACAGATGACTTTCATCACTTTCATAGCTGAAGAGCCACAAAATGGAAGGGCAGTGGCAAATATGAGATGCTTAAGGGAAACTGACCTGAAGGTTAACAAATGTGTAAATTTTCAGGCCACCGTATATGAGTTGTAAGAGCAGTTTGTGTACATGCTTGTTGATACCTGAAGGTGTAGCACTCTGAGGCTCTCAGGCAGAGGTATGGGAATGTAGGCCAGCTTGTTATCAGAAAGATAAAGGAACTCCAGTTGGTTCATCTCCTGTTCAGGCCGAACGGAGAAGAAAACAGCAATAGAAAACTTGAAAAAAAGCCACCAGAGGGAGCTCCTTCTCTACTCTGTCCAGAAAGGCTGTTTCATCCTTCAGTCATGCATTTTAATTACAGTGTAACAAGGAATGCCGTCTGGCACTTTAAATGGTGTATTACAATTGCAGCTGGTGTCTGTGTTTACCTTGAACGCGTCTGGGTGTATTCCATTGCTGATCAGTCTGTTGTTGCGCGCGTCAATGAATTTCATGGTGGGTGGGAGTTCAGGTAACGCCTGCAGGTTGTTGTCAGCCAATATAATGTCCTTGAGCTGAGGCAGGGGTCGAAATGCATCCTCATCCAGCCCAGAGATCTGGTTCCCTGTCAGGTCAATACGCTTCAGCTTGCCTGGAACACAAAGACTAGCAGGTCAGGTGATCTACCATATTTTATGGACAAGCATGTGGTGAGGTGAACAGATATAAAAGACCAGAAGTTGAGGTGAACTACTATATAATATAGACCCTGTGAAGTACTACTGTACAGTCATATGGAAAAGTAAGTACCACTCCTGGAAAGTTGTCTATTTTGTTATGGTAGAATTCTTGGTTGTCTGAATGAGGGCAAGATGGCCAGGCCCAGAGGCAGCAAAGCAGTGCCAAATCATAATGCCACCACCTCCATTCCTTACAGATAGAGTGAGGTTTCTTGGTTCAAAGGCAGTCTTTTGTTTTTCCTAAACATGGCAACTGACATTATAGCCAAGCATCTCCACCTTCGACTCATCTGTCCAGATCACATTGTTTTAGTAATGTTGGTCTTTACCCAGGTGTTGTCTGACGAATATCAGTTGTGTTTTCTTTCTTCCTGACTTCCTATGTAGGCCAGGTCTCTGACAGTTGATAAAAGCACTTTGACATTGATTGTGGATAGGCCTGCAGATTGCTTGATGTTACCTTGGGGCTCTTAGAGAATTCCGTGAGCATATTTTGGTCAGCTCTTAGATTGAATTTTTTGGGATGACCAATCCTATGTACAATAGACTGCCACTGGTCTGGAATCTTCTCAAATTGTAGATGATCTATTGGGAAGTGGAATTAACTGGACCTACTTGCTGGCTTTAAAATGGCTTTATAACCCCTCCCAGACTTAAGGTTACTGCTGTCACGTTTATGACATTTTAGTTGATGATTAATTGTAACACAAATAATTGCGATTAATGATTTAATTGTTTGTATTGTAAATTGCATGCTGGTATTACAGTGTAAGCCTTACAATATTGTAGGCCTAAAAATACACATGATGGATCCAGAGATGGTTCTTTATATTTGTGGTGTTTGCACTTTTGAGCACAACCTTTCTGGTGCAAATCCAGCAATTCGCCTCCTCAAAATTATTGGGCTCACCTCTTTCATTTGGCTTAAAACCAAAACGCGCCCAGGGATGTGCGGTTGTGTTTGGCTTTGCCACTACCACTAAACGCAACTCTATGCGCCTGGGGGTGACTTCACATTACGCAACCTCAAAGCAATTGATATTACGTTTTCCTGTGCATCGTGACATTTCAGCTCTCGCGTTGCTGCAAATATTATAGCCTAGTTATTTGAAATCGCGTTCCTCACGTAGCAAAATGTGTTTCAACGCTCAGTTAAAATGTTTAATTCAGTTAAAAATGTACAAGGACGATTGATTTTATTTTCAAACGTTAATATACAATGGGACAACATATTTCTATCCATGCATTTTAAAGTACATTATCTAATTAGGAAATATGGATGGATGCATCAGTTAAGGTGCCGGCCCATGTGCAGGCACCTTAACTGATGGAAACGGACATAGTATTTGTTAAGACATTTCTAACGTTGGCGTAAAAATCCCTTATTCAGATTGGAAACATTTGATTTTGGAATCAAAATATTGTGCAAAAAGATCGTTTTCATGAAAATAATTGCGATCTGACTTAAATAATCGCGATCAGGCAATAGCCTAATGTAATAATCCGACAGCCCTACTCATGTTTATCAATAATCCTTCTTCTGATGTGTCACTACTCCCCATGTACTTAAAACCAAACAGATCTCGTTTCTAATCGTTATGGACGGCTGGACCCTTCCTAGTTACTCTTTAATGATGTTCAAATCTTTTGCACCTGTTTTGTGCATCAGATTGTAATTTGAGCCATTTCAGGTGATGGTAAAAGTAGGAGTGTACTAACTTTTGCTGCATAAGGAAATTGATTTCTATTTATTTGAATTTCATAACTGGTTTCAAAGTTTTTTTTGTGTGATTGGTTAAATCGGGTTACCTTTATCACATATATTTATAA
>JACXGI010008026.1:20671-35184 GCA_016801175.1 Esox masquinongy
TTCCTTCCTTCCTTCCTTCCTTCCTTCCTTCCTTCCTTCCTTCCTTCCTTCCTTCCTTCCTTCCTTTCTTTCTTTCGAGTAAACTTCCAGAGCATGTTTTTTTTTCATAAAAAATATATTTCCTTGAATTAATTTGATTTCAGTCTCAGCGTAAAAAAAAAAAAATTGGAATGTACCAGTTTTAATCCAGTAACCTGAGAAAATAGATCAGGCGTTTGTATGCTTTTGCAAGGCACTGTATGATTAGCATGAACTACTGTTTAATGGTTATGGCGGTTATTTTATTTTCATGACTGTCTCCATCCATAACTGTCAGGTACTCATTTATATGGTAATTGTACCCGCCCTTTAAAAATCTCGTGGGCACAGCCTAATGGCAGTCTGAGCCATTCCCTCCGGTGCACATGTGCTGCAACTTGGTTAAGATTCCGTCCTACTAGTCCTTTTACTAGTAGGACTTGAACCCCTTTCCTGTCCAATAAAGCATAAACTACCTGAAAATATAGATCTTTAAAATCACTTGTGAGACTAATTTGTCCTACAGACCACAGTTTGACTGACGTTAATGGTCCTTTCTTTTACTCACACAGACAGGCCTAAATCCGCTCACCTTCTCTGACATTGAGCAAATAAAATGTATCTGATGGATTTGGTGAGAGCTAAAAACAAGGTATACCGATTTTAGGAAAATGCGTAATTGGCTTTGATATTCTGATTTGTTACAGATTATTGCTGATTAATTTGTTTTATATAACAACACTTATCGTGACGTCACCAAAATAACAGCAATAGAATGAGTATCCGACCGACAGTGACTGAAAGTGGAGTAAAATTCAAAAGGTTGCCAGGGGTCATCTTTAGACCTGAATTCTTTTGGTTTCTTTAGAACCAAAGGAGCATTGTTGAGTTGTCTGTAAGAATGCAGATGGAATGTTTGCTGTGAAAGCTAACATTAATGTGACAGTTTAGCTTTGGTGCCATTGTGACGTTATTCAAAAGAACACAAAACACAGGATTCTGTTATATTTGATATTTGATGACCTTTAAGATGTCATGAATATATTTGATATGACCAATAATGACACTGGTATTGTACTAATCCAGCTTCAGCTACTGAATCAGTAGGAATGTGTGTTAATTATAATGACATTTTTAATGATTTGGCCAAATTATACATTTATTTCCCCCAACAATTAAGAATATTGGCACATTTGTTTAGACTACGTTGTCCAAAAATAAATAAAAACATCTTTCCTGTTATTATTTATGAGATCGGAGAAAACATTGGGAGGGATCTTAGGCCATTCCTCCATATGGAATCTTCTCAGATCGTTCATTCTGTGCTTTTGGAAAGGAGCATGTTTGCCAAGCACACTTGTAGTAATTATCGCATTCAATGGAGAATGCATGAGCAGAAAACAACCCCATACTCACTGTAAATTAAAGGAGGTATATCTTTGATGTTATAAGGCTGTACTTGGCTTCTATTGGTCCTGGGGCCTTTGTTAATGTCAACAGCATTATGAACCACCCAGTACCAGGATATTTTGTCCAAAAAACCTGGTTGTCTCTGCTGAAATGTTTCCATTAAGTCATTATTTTGCCCTGGGCATCTAAGTCTCTGGACATTTGAAATAAAGGGGGATGTTCATAAGCACAGACTGAGGGATCCCAGGAATGAGAAAGATTGTGTGTGAATGAAGACTGTATTAGGCCTTAAAAAACATAGGTTAAGGCTCATTGCAGTTATCTTTGCAAGGCGATGGTGCACAAAATATTGAAAACAAGTGGGCCAGGTAAGTCGAGAGAGATTTTTAGTTGTATTGATATCTTTGAATTATTGAGGAAGTAAAATATATGTCACATGTTGGAAATTTACAAAACAGCCTTGATTGATTAGTATCTTTATCACCGATGCCATTCAATTCGAAGGTGACTTTGAGTGAACCAATTCAGAGTACTGCAATTGTACAACACCACAATATTAGAAGAATATCTGAATCACAATCTGGGACATTGCATCATTACACTACTTAATGATTCTGTCTCAGTTGTATGTGTGATACATTTAAAGCCACTAAATTTGTTCTCTAACAAAACCTATTGGTCCCTAATACACTCTTTAGTGAAAGTGTCATTTAGGAGCACCAACAGGGTGATTGGAAAGGGAATCATTGAAATGGAACTTACCAGGTTTAAGAATGAACAGAACCCCCTTTTCCTCTGCTTAAATCTCTTCTGTTTTCTCCTTCAGAGTGCTGGTCCAGCAGGGCTAGCAAGAGGAATGGACCCCTGTTGTTGAGTTGGGAGTTACAAGGCCAGACAGAATAGGCTCATTATTAGGAGAAGTACAGGGGAAGGGGACAGGGACAGGAGGGAGGGAGAGAAAGTGGTGAGTTTAGGGGAATTTGAGGTAATTTAAGTAAACGTGTGCTCAGCTGTTACTAATGCCCTCCTCCCTAAACACACATGCACACACACTCAAAGGGGAACCCAGCACTAAATTTAATAGGCTCCTATGTTCTGTTTTAATGGTATCGTTAGTCCAATGTTTGACTGACTTTTAGAGTTTCTCTCTCTCTCTACCAGACTTCCAGCCAGTCTACACACACACACATACACACGCACACACACACACACACACAGTGTTGGAGTGGGGAGCAACCACAAGCTTACCCACAAATTGTCTTTTGCATGACAGTTTACGCTATTATTCATGTATTGACAGGGATTTTTACTCATTTTTACCACAAACTCTGATCAGAGTTCATCTGTAGGCAACATTTCAAAAACAATTACAGTTCTAGTAATTTTACAGTTCTAGTTATTTTGCAGTTATAGTAATGTTACAGTTACAGTAATTGTGCAATGCTAAGGATGCATGTCTGTTTCCAAACCAATTGACTGTGTGCTTGTTATGGTTCTTTAATGCCCCACAACCTTCAAAAAATTACCAAAAAATGTCTTCAGCAGATTTTGTAGGATAACCCAATGTAAGCACTACCTGGAACCCAAAATACCTTTATCTGGAACCAAAAAGTTTTCTCTCTGGAACAAAACAATCAAGTTCTACTACAGGGACAACCAAATGAATGTTTTGGTTGTTTTGGGTTTTGTTTTGGGAATGTTTTGGGTTCTGTTTGTTCCAAGAGTTTAGTAGAACTCAAAAAGAACCTTATGATTGAAGACTATTATTTGATTTAATGACATGACTTTAGAACTGTGCTTTGTATAACCACTTGACGACTCCATTTAGAACTCTCACTAAAACCCTTGTCATTTGGTTGTCTTGGACCTACTCCACATTTTTCAGGAGTAGTCTTTTCATGTTATTAAATGTATCCAGAATATTCTCGGATATAGTTATTCCGAGTATTTTCAGATTTATTTATTCAGAGCATCTGGTTGTGTTGGTGGTTATACACTACTACTTGTTTCTCCAAGACGACATCTCCTTTCTTTTCCTTTGCTCGCCAGTCTGTGTCCTTTGAATTCATATCACAATCCATATTAATTGTTCATTTCAGATTGACAATGTTTTCCACTAGGTGCTTTTGGAAATGTGTTCAACGAGCTTGACACCTTGACAACCATTTTCTGACAACTGCTCACCACACAATATTTACTTGGTTACATCAACATCCTGACATCTGCCTTTGATTCCTTTCTTTCTTTACTTTCTTTTCATTACTATGCTATTTTTGTCTCACCCTTTCCCAGTCCTTTCCCACTCACAAGGCAGGCAATGTGTTTTAATAGAAGCTGCTTCTAGAACAATCCAGCTGCAACCTCCCTCCAGGACTCTGGTCTCTACTTTGTCTCCTTTCTCCTCCAACTCTACTCTCTCAACCACCAACCAGATGGTCAAGAACTGTTTCAATCTTCCTTTGCTCTCCCCCACTACTCTCTGCTCATCTATCTTGTGATCTTTCCCATCTGCTAAATCCTTCTTTAGACAAAACATCCAAATGACCAATCATCATTTCCCTCTCTCCTTTTTCCCTTTTGTTCCTCTCAGCCCTGATCAACGGCTGCATCTGCTTTTACTTCAGGAGACTAATGGGGAAGTGCCGAGTACTAGGACAACATTTGTATTGTAATATATATATATATATATATATATATATATATATATATATATATATATGAGTAATTTGCCAGATATTGAGATGATATGATTATATTATGTGATGGTTTGTGAACGTTACTGAAAACCAGACATTTTCATGTCACTCAGATGGCACAGAATGTGCTCAATTGAATCATTCTGCTGTCAGTAAAGACACAGACGAGATGGCTGCTACAATTGGATTCTCAGAGTAATACTCCCACATACACACAAGTAACGACACCTGCATTTACTTGCATTAATTTGTCTCCCAGTACTAAGCTCTCATCAATCCATTTCTTTTTCCAAATCCATTTTGTGGTAATCAGAAAAATTTGATAGCTTGCCTTTTAGTTATTTATATTTTCCATTGATTAGGCTAAGACGATATTATAGTGGAATGACTTTGCCACAATATAGTTTCTTTGTCTATTCAATGTTTTTAAGTGTCTGGTTCCATTGCTGAAGAAGCATCTACTTGTAGTTTAGTTATAATGTGAGCTAAACCAATGCCGGAATTCTGTTATTACTAATCAGACTTTTTCTGAATGACAGATTAATAGAAGATGGAATTGATATAAGACAAATGCAGATTACAAGAATGTTCTGGCATTTTAGATGAGAAACACTTTGCCCCTCTCAAAAGTTAAACAGCCTGCGGCCAAACTTAAAGTAGCCGTAATACATGCATTTAATAGTTTGCTTGTAAGGGTTGTAAAAACAAAGTGCATTGGACATTTAAGCTATCATTTTAATTAAGATCAGGATCGTTTTAAATGACATTTTAATTGAGTAAAAGAAGGAACATAACAATTGCACTCATGAGCACTCTGAATGATGGTGCTATAGAGCAGAGCTGCGCTTTGCCAACTTGAAATGCACAAGTCTTAACCAACACCTTCACAGATTCAAGCAAAAGGTGAAATGTCTAAAATGATTTGTGTTTACAGCCATATTAAAGGGGCACCCCACACTGCCAGCCGCACCCCCTGGGAGTATGGCTGGCAGTGTGGTTTGTGTACTGGGATGCCAAACGAATCCCGGTACACAAACACAAACGTACGTTTAAGTAGGTTGAGCTATATAATCTTTATTGCATTTAGACAGTTTGCATTTAGACAGTTTGGTCATGGGTATTTGTGTTTTATCGGCATTAGAAGGTCAGTCTACATCTAGTACTCTGAAGATCCCTTTATGGTTCTGCTTAATACTCATGTTGGTTTGAGTTTGGGGTTAGAGGCTATTATTGTAATATATTCCATTTATTTTTTACAATTTGCTGTATTTGCCTCAAGGGTACAGGTTTAGGGTTACGGTTAGAAACATCTGAAAGCATTTGAAAACATATCCCAAGGTCACTAGCATAACCCAAACTCCAGGTAGATGGCACTTTTTTCATCTTTACACTGTCCAAAGGTCAATGGTTGAAGAGCTTGGCACCTATTATATTGCAAGAGTAAAAACAGTTGGAGACAACGGAAGTCAAAGTTTAACCTGCTGTCGGGTCGTGAGCTGCAAATGTGCATTAATAAGCTTCACTTTGATGCCCCCCCATTTTCTGTCTGTTCTGCTGTCACAGCATTCTATGTTCTCCATCTGTCTCCCTGCCACAATTTAATTCACTGCTACTGCATTCCACACATCACACATACATCACATATATCACACTATTTCCATAAAATAGGAATTCCTTAGAAATCCAGCACTCACCTGTCATGTTCAGTGCTTGAAAATATATTCCAGAGATTCCTTCCAATACTTCTGGGGAAAATGAGTTCATTGTTTTATATATTTAGTTATTTGTGTGTGCGTGTGAGTGCATTTGTGTAGATTAACCAAAGAATTAACTCAGAACCCTGCAAGGCATTTTG
The DNA here is from genome assembly GCA_016801175.1 of Esox masquinongy. Classification (NCBI taxonomy): domain Eukaryota; kingdom Metazoa; phylum Chordata; class Actinopteri; order Esociformes; family Esocidae; genus Esox; species Esox masquinongy. The sequence goes on from JACXGI010008026.1 coordinate 26,651, forward strand.
GGAACAAAGAAGAATATAAATGGGCCAATATGGTATTATGAGGAAAGGGAGAGGTTATTTCTAGGGCTACACTGATTCAGCAAATGTACTCATTCGTCAGTTTTTTTTGAGAGGGTGTTAGATACATTTCCACAACAGTGGATTTGGAAAGGTAATGCCCCAGACTAGTCAAAAGCTTTTCAACATTAAATACATAGTCCTCAGCTTATCCATGATGTTAAGGTCATCTGTTATGGTATTAAAATGAATAAGTCCTGTCACTTCCTATAGCGTGGTAATTATTTTCAGTCAATGTTTTGTTAAATGCCTATGTTTTTACCACACACCAGCTTGGCAATGTTTATTAAACAAAAACATCTGCCGCTATTCTGAATTTTGATGCTTGACCGCTCCTGGGGGAAAAAAATGAGATAGGGGTTGCCAACTTGTGTTTTTAGCACATTTGCTTGAATGGTTGAATAATTTTGACCACTAACCCAACAGCCAAATTAGTTTTGCGGTGCCAGAGTTTTCAACAATTCTGTTGGTGTAAAAGAGACCAGTCAGCCGCAACTGGAAACTCCATAAGACAGTCCTGGCCCCACCCCCTCAGTTTACAGAGAATGATGCAACAGATACAAAACAAAACAACCAGTCAGTGGATCTAAGATGGGCAGTTGCATCAGAGGACCACATCACAGACACTACTCAGGTCCGGTGCCCCGGTGGGGCGGGCAAAAGGGGCAAAGATATGCCCCTTCATTTAAGAAAAATGACACTCCTATCAGCTAAAAACCCAAAGATTCTCCAGCGGCCTGACAATCAACATGGGACATTTTAGAAGTGGAAAAAAATTCCAGTTACAACTAATCCAGGTTCCTGTGGAATCCTGCTGATGGCATAGTCAGCATTTGATGTAAATAGCAGGAGTCCATGGATCCATCCAGCCTGTCTGGTTTCATTTATAAAGACAGTCAGCGGGGTATTGGTGTGGGAAATATTTGACGAAAACACGTTAGGTCCTTTCAAACCAACCGAGCAACGTTGGAACGCCAAAGCACATGCGAACGTTGTTGCTGACCAGGTGCATCCCTTTATGGCTACAGTTTTCTCTTTGTCACGTCTCGGCGTTCCCAGACCTCAAACCAATAGAGCAAGCATGTGCACAGACAGGCCCCCCAGGGGGGCTTAAAACCCTGACACGATCCCCTCAGATTGAACAAGTTCTCTTTTTGCCCATCGATGCCTGCAGTCTATCTGCGTGACACGTCCTGCGAGCAGACGGGCATGCGTCGTCCATCTGTGTGATACACGATCATGGACGCTGAAGGGTGTGTGGAAACCGTTGGACATATGGCCCGTCCGTCCTACCCGCATACATCCGGGGAGCCCAGTTTTTCCCATGACCCTCGATAGAGCATCTTCGGGTTTGGCCAGATGGCATTGTGTCAGAATGGAACAACATTCCTCTGGAACGTTTCCAGGACCTTGAAGAACCAAAATAGTTAAGACTGGAGGTAGTAGGAGGTCTGGCCCAGTATTAGATGCATGTAAATAAAATTGCAACCAGAAGTATATTCATTACACTTTAGATAATGCATTGAAGTAGCTAACTTACTGAAACCACAGAGAACAAGACTAGTATAGGCTATTTGATATCCCTGTGCGAATAAATGTCATCTGACACACTTAATAGCATTATAAAACAAATTGGACCAATGTCCAGTTTCAACAGCAGAGATGCATTTCTCAACAGCCACTGTCAACCCTCCAGCTGAGATGCATATCTCAACAGATATTGTTCTTTCTTGTTTTTATGCATTCCGATAATGTATTCCGTCCACTTGGAAATAATTGATGGACAAATATTCCCTTCCGTACTTTTTCAAAATTGTGACATTTCCTGTTGAGAGATAAGGAAAAGAGAGAGTTCGGGCTGGCTGGAAGAATTTACATTTACAGTGGACAAAACAAGGCATCCTCCAACAAAAGGTGCTTAGTGAAAACATCTTTCATAGCAGTTTCTCAGTTCTTAAGTCACACTTTTGAACATATATAATTATAATTAGGAATTAACACATTCGAAAATGGTTACGGTAAACCAGATCAGCCCATTGCTCATTCAACATGTGAACTAATTTAGAAAGCATGCGTTAGAAGGGAAAACTATCCCTTCTAACTAATATTACAGACCCGTCAAAATATCTGAGAGAGTCATTATGATGAGTAATAGTCATTCAGAGGAATGAATGCTGAAAAAAAATCTGCCATATTTGGGAATGGCCTCCCACTGTTAAAAGGAATCCTGCCTCCATGACTAAAGAGAGTCTGCTTTTCTGAGCCAATGTGCAGTGGAGCAGAGCACTGGAATCAAATGGCTTAGTGGGCCCTGGGTACTGAGGTGAAATCCTGTAGAGGGGATGGAATGGTGTGTGCATTAATGCTGTGTTTGGGACTACACATGCTGATATTGTATGTGTTTGTGTATGTGTGTGTGTGTGTGTGTGTGCATGCGTGTGTATGTTGTATACATTTTAGTAATAGGGACATTTACCATGTCCCCATTTTGTAAATGTAATTTTGTTTGGGTCAAGAGTTAGGTCAGTGAAAACCAAGTTTATAGGATTATGGTTGGGATTAGGATTAGTAAAGTTGTCACTTCTGACATACTTCTAACATACTCTTCATCTGCGTTGATGATAGAGACTCGTTTTTTGCACGGTGACCACTGTGTGTGCTGTTGTCCTGTTCATCTAATGCCTTGTTTGTCTAGTACCAGAATAAATCACAGATAAACTGGGACCGCTGGCAACACATCTGTTACACATAGTGTGTGAAAGCATTACCAAAGAGTTCCATCCTTTTGAAGAGGCGAGGATATAAACAAACTGAACTGATGTTAAATGTTCTGAACCAGATGGGATAGTGTAGTAAGCTCAGAAGAATGGCTGGTGGGCTATTAATTTCACATTGCATGTTAACAGCATTCATTCGACAAAAACATCAACTCAGTGTTGTCTCTTCTGGTGGGATTGACGAAATCTAGCTTAGTGGCGCGGCTTAGGGTGGCCGGAACTGTGACAACCCTCAAGAGTTGAATGTGGACTCCCTAAGCCTTAAGGTGTTGATTGGGATTTCTGTGTGTGTTTTCCTTTAACCGTTCATGGACATACCCTATGTTTTAGAGACGGAATGACAACAACTATCTTCAGCCAAGACTTCACTCTACCACAGCGATCCAGCTTAGTATAATATCCAAGCAGACCCACTGAGGCCATCTCCACTTAAAAAAGCATTTGTTTAATAACCAGTATATTTCCTTGGTGACTGGGTGATCAGGAGAGCCCATTAAATTATGTCAAACCCAGTTGACTACAAGCAGTGAATGCATATATAATCATTTGTTAAAGGAACAGCTAATGTAGATAACAGTTAGCCAGCTTGGCAATCTAAATAACAGTATGCAATGTGTGATATATCCTGCTCATGGTATATAGCAATAACTGAGGAAATCGTTTTTCCAGTTTTCTCCCAATTTCTTAGGGATGGGTAATGCTTTCTTTTCTTTTGGACAGTGCTACAGGGGTCCCGAATACTTCCTTTCCATATTCATCACACCGTTAATTTTTGGCCAGACTAGGTAAAGGTAGATCGGCATTGTCAAACAAATGTGGAGCCATTGACAAGAAGGTTCTACAAACACTTAAACCAAAACATACAAGACAGAATATACACTGGGGTTCAAAATCCTTCACATTCTTGATAAGATTTTGGAACCAGTTCAAAGAATATAACACAGAAAAATATATAGTAAAAGGTTCAGGTTAACCTGCCTTACTTTTACAGGATCGGTGGAAATAACGAGCCAGAACCGGAGCAGAAAGTCTCTTTTTCCTTGTCTCAAGTCATTTTAAAGCAAGTCTAAAAGCGAGTCTTAATGACACAACGTCTTAGGATAAAATATTCCAAACCCAGTCCAGTCTTCTTAAACAAATCCGCAGATAAACTAGAGCCCATAAATGTCAGACGTTAATACAATTTTAAATTCTACTTAACAACTTAAGTCTTTGAAAATAAATCATGAAATAGCAAAATAAACTTTGTGGAGGACACAACCACAAGTACAGCGATCCCTGTTATAATGAAGTAGAAGCTATATCAGCATCTTCACCAGTAACAAGATGGACACAGACTGAAGAACTCTCCCAGGGTTACTCTGCTGCACTTATAGCTCCTCTGTAACAGGTATCTGAATTTTCAGTTACCTTTGTCATCCTTGAATGCCCAGCCTGGCCTGGTTTTAAGGGCAGAAGACATTTTATTTAAACCTGTCCCAAACCAAATTCTTGTGTTGGATCTCAAGAAATCAGATATGGAAAAAAAGATAGGGGTTTGAATCCAGATGATTTGGAGAAAATGTTGGTTCCTGCCTTTAAAGCTTATGTATATTGTGTGCTCCAACTATGACATTAATTTTAACAGAATTATTCTGCGAAAGAGATTATGTATAAAAAGCTTAGTTTCTCACTAACAAGTAGGGGTCAAAAACATTGACCGACATTTCAGTATTTTACCTTGCTAGGCAGCGGTAGGATAACAGCACAAACACTTTGGTAACATAGGCATCTTTGACCAATTATCCATGCAAAACCCTTCCAGATCCTTGATATCCTTTGTTTACATTTTTTTATTAATTTAAATGTACTCTGGGTTATTAACGTGCTGGAATGTCAATTAGTGGCCATGTTAAGCCTTAGATGCAAATAGGTATTTTGCTCTAATATCTTGGTACCGGAAAAGCCTTTATAATACTTTTGAACCCTCACAAGGCCCTGTAGACCAGTGGAAATAAAATAGACCCATAATGACAAAGATCCAGCACCCCGTTTTACTGTGGGTAAGGGGTTATTTTCTGCCTAAGCGTTATAATTTCAACACCAACTCTGCCATTGGTGATTTTCTCCATTTGGACTCTATCCATGTTGTGTTTTGATTCCCATTAAGTCAGTGTCAATTGGCTATTCAACTTTAACATTGTTGTGATCTTCGAGAATAGGACACTTTAACAATTGACTTGGGTTCAACTACATCCAGCTCCTTTTTAGCATACTTCCTTCTTTTGACCATCACCCTTTACCAGACCTGTCCCACTAAAAAGGCAGGCCATGTACTCACATATCCTGGACACAGTCTGTTGACTTTCACGGAAACCCCCTTCCAGGTCCCTGATAACTACTTTTTCTCTTCCTCTCTCCCCCAGCACTTCCCTTAGTCAATACCTTGGTAATCTTGTTCCCAGACACTTCAGCCCAATTTTGCAGAATGCCTGTTAGAACACTATGGCCAATGTGGCCTTTAGACAATAAGAAAATTAGGAACAGATTTCTTGGGAAATACATTCCCTCATGTGTTTCATGCACCCAAGAACCAACCGTTATGTAGTAACGTTGCTGTGGGACACCTGTGTGAGCGTACAACATAGCTGATCTGTCTCGTTAGCACTGGCATTTCTTGCGTGATTGGAATGTGTTCATTATGATGAAATAGTGTCGGAGGCTGTTAGCTGTTTGTATGAAGTGGCTGGATCAGGCTAGACTGGATGACATTCCATTTGATGCCATACATTGCAGTATTTTGATTTACTGAAATAAAAATATAAGAAATACTTTGCAATCCCATAGATTATAGGCCTAATTGAATGGAAGGTGTTCCAGGCTCAAATGTGCTGTGTAGCCTGAGCACAAGGTTTCAGCCCTGGTGGTCATGCGACTGCACAATCTTTGTTCTTTCTGCCCTCCTATCCTATCATCTCTCCAACCTGCTATATGTCTGCCTCTTCCAACCTATTCTCGTCTGTTTCCACTTTCTATGACTCATTGTCCCTTTTCCTTCCGCCTGACTCTACCCTCCCCTTCAACATCGTAGCTGAGTGACTCACTGTGAACCCACAGAACAGGGCTGCGGGCAGCTGAGTAAAATGAAGGAGAACAGAACTTCTGAATGACCCGTCATCCTTTCACTCTCTTCTTGCTATTTTCTCACCCTCTTTATCTGCTGCTAAAGACACTTTCTATCACAACAAACAAGTTAATCTGATCCAAGGATGATCCATGACACCATTTTCCTAAATTTTCCCAATCTCCTTTATTTTTCCTGCAGATGGTTTTGTTAACCACTTTGAAGGAACAATGATGGCATCTGCGACTCATTCACTCTGCCCAATGTGTCCACAGGTTGCTCACACAGAACGTATCAATGCATTAACCACTTCTTCACGTTACTTACAGATGGAACTCTGAAACCTGGGTTGGGTTGAACTACGCCTCCTCAACCCTATCACCTCCTTCAACAACCTTGCCCCTCAACCCTATCACCTCCTATAACAACCTGGCCCCTCAACCCTATCACCTCCTTCAATAACCTGGCCCCTCAACCCTATCACCTCCTTTAACAACCTGGCCCCTCAACCCTATCACCTCATTCAACAAGTTATTCTGTTTCTATGTTTTGTTTTGCATCCCTTGTGCTCGTTACTTTTGTTCCAATGTGTCATGCTTCCATTGAAACATGACAATGGGAATGTTTTGGTTTCCAGAGATGCATCTCAGCTGGTCAGGATTGACCTGTTATTCTAGTTAAACTTCGTCACCAGAATCAGTACACACAGGTTTTTAACCAAGTGTAAAAATAAGACCATAAAACAGCAAACAGTTATATAGGCCAAAAAAATATATGCCAAAACAGTGATAAAAAATACAAATTATAAAGTACAAAAAATAAGATTGTAAAAAGGTATAATGCTGAAACCCTGATATTAACAACCAAAGGTTTTCTCTAAGATGATGATCTATCTGTTGCCATTGGCATTTACAGAATTTACCCAGAAAATACACCACCATTCAAAAGTTTGGGGTCACTTTGAAATATCCTTGTTTTCGAAAGAAAAGCAGCTTTTTTGTCCATTAAAATAACATCAAATTGATTAGAAATAAAGTGTAGACATTGTTGATGTTGTAAATGACTATTGTAGCAGGAAATGACTGATTTTTAATGGAATATCTACATAGGCGTACAGAGGACCATTATCAGCAACCATCACTACTGTGTTCCAATGGCACGTTGTGTTTGCTAATCCAAGTTTATAATTTTCAAAGGCTAACTGATCATTAGAAAATCCTTTTGAAATAATTTTAGCACAGCTGAATACTGTTGTGCTTATTAAAGAACCACTAAAACTGGCCTTTAGACTAGTTCAGTATCTGGAGCATCAGCAATTGTGGGTTCGGTTAGTGTCGAGTTTGAGATACAGAGGCCTCACAGGTCCTCAACTGGCAGCTTCATTAAATAGTAGCCGCAAAACACCAGTCGCTACACCAACAGTGAAGAGGCGACTCCGGTATGCTGGCCTTCTAGGCAGAGTTACAAAGAGAAAGACATATCTTAGACTGGCCAGTGAAAAGAAAAGATCTAGATAGGCAAAATAACACAGACACTGGAAAGAGGAAGATTGGAAAAAAGTGTTATGGACAGACAAATCTATGTTTGAGGTATTCGGATCACAAAGAAGAACATTCGTGAGACGCAGACCAAGTGAAAAGATGCTGGAGGAGTGCTTGACGCCATCTGTCAAGTACAGTGGATGCAATGTGATTGTCTGGGGATGCTTTGGTGGTGGTAAAGAGGGAGATTTGTACTGGGTAAAAGGAATCTTGAAGAAGGAAGGCTATCAGTCCATTTTGCAATGCCATGCCATATCCTGTGGACTGCGCTTGATTGGAGCCAATTTCCCCCTACAACAGGACAATGACCGAAAGCACAGCTCCAAATTAAGCAAGAACTGTTTTGGGAAGAAGCAGTCAGCTGGTATTCCGTCTATAATGGAGTGGCCAGCACAGTCACTGGATCTCAACCCTATTGAGCTGTTGTGGGAGCAGCTTGACTGTATGGTACATGTACATAAGAAGTGCCCATCAAGCAAATCCAACTTGTAGGAGGTGCTTCGGGAAGCATGGGGTGAAATCTCCTCAGATTACCTCAAGAAATTGACAACCAGAATGCCAACAGTTTGCAAGGCTGTAATTGCTTCAAATGGAGGACTCTTTGACAAAGCAAAGTTTAAAGGACACAACTATCAATAAAAAAACATTATTTCTAACCTTGCCAATACACTATATTTCCCATAAATAGGGGTGTACTCACTTTTGAGAGAAACTGTATATATATATATATTTTTCCGGATCTGTATATATTTATATAGCTCCGGAAAAAATTAAGAGGGTTAAGGGTTAAAATTAAGAGACCACTGCATATTGAACGCTTCTGTTCCTCACTCAAATCTTTCCTTTTCAACTTTTTTGGAAAGGAAAGAAAAAGGTGCAGTGGTCTCTTAATTTTTTCCAGTGCTATATATATATATGCAGTGGATATAAAAAGTCTACACACCCCTGTTAAAATGCCAGGTTTTTGTGATGTAAAGAATGAGACAAAGATAAATCTTGTCAGAATTTTTTCCACTTTTAATGTGACCTATAATGTGAACAATTCAATTGAAAAAC
>JACXGI010008027.1:0-11067 GCA_016801175.1 Esox masquinongy
ATACATTACCCCTTACTGCTCCCTTATAGAGGAGGCCTATGGTACGTAAATAAATACATTACCCCTTACTGCTCCCTTATAGAGGAGGCCTATGGTACGTAAATAAATACATTACCCCTTACTGCTCCCTTATAGAGGAGGCCTATGGTACGTAAATAAATACATTACCCCTTACTGCTCCCTTATAGAGGAGGCCTATAGTATGTACATAAATACATTACTCCTAACTGCTCCCTCATAGAGGAGGCCAATGGTACGTACATAAATAAATTACCACTTGCTGCTCCTTTATAGAGGAGTCCTATAGTACGTACATAAATACATTACTCCTTACTACTCCCTTATAGAGGAGGTCTATGGTACGCACATAAATACATTACTCCTTACTACTCCCTTATAGAGGAGGTCTATGGTACGCACATAAATACATTACTCCTTACTACTCCCTTATAGAGGAGGTCTATGGTACGCACATAAATACATTACTCCTTACTACTCCCTTATAGAGGAGGTCTATAGTATGCACATAAATACATCAGACACACCGTGCATTCTGTCATCTATTAGGGTTGGATTGCATCCACATTTTACTATTGTAATCTGTTTTTTCTCCAATTGCTAGTTCAAGACTTTTTACCAAAATTTGAAAATAGCATCTTACTAGCAGTTTTTTCATATAGTTTCCACACAAAGCCATTAAACGTGAGCGAACAAACTAAAGCAAAAACCGGCTATCCACCTGCTGAAGTTATACAAGTATATGTAGTAACCAAATTAAACAACACCAACTCCGCTTTCTCCTTTGTCATCAAACCCCTCCCCCGTTTCCTTTGTTCGTCCTTCGTCCAGGCCTGGATAAGATTGAGTTCCTCCAGAGCCACGAGAACCAGGAGATCTACCAGAAGGCCTTTGACCTGATTGAGCACTACTTTGGCGTGGAGGAAGATGACCAAAACCTGGCTCCTCTGGTGGACGAGGCCAACCAGCAGTTCCTCTTCCCCCAGCAGGAGGCACCGATGGAGGGCTTCCAGCTATAACGCCTCCCCTGCCCCATGCTTTCCTGGTTCTCTCTGCACCTGGTTCATCCAACCCTCACCCCATACCAGGGGCGTTCCCTACCCATGGAGGGCTTCCAGCTGTAACGCCTCCCCTGCCCCATGCTTTCCTGGTTCTCTCTGCGCCTGGTTCATCCAACCCTCACCCCATACCAGGGGCGTTCCCTACCCATGGAGGGCTTCCAGCTGTAACGCCTCCCCTGCCCCATGCTTTCCTGGTTCTCTCTGCGCCTGGTTCATCCAACTCTCACCCCATACCAGGGGCGTTCCCTACCTATCGGAGGGCTTTTAGGATCCTTTTAGCCCAACATTTCTGTCCCACACTGTGCCCCCCCCCCCCCGCTGTATCCTTCCGTTTCTCAACAATCATCTGGCAGATATCTCACCCCGATCCCCCAATCTCTGTGGAAGGTGTAACTGTACCTCTTCTTTCTTCGCTCCCAAACCGTACAGAGGGTTCACCAGCGCTAACTATCTCCACCTTGTGCCCCCCAGACCCCTTATGAAAGGTTTACGTTTGCCCCATCCCGTGGGAGGCTTACGGCGATAATATTACCCAGCCTAATTTCCCCCTCGACCTGGCGGATCTCACCTCTCTAACGGAATGCTGCATCCAGGCCAGCGAGCCAATGGGACGAGCTGAACTCAAAACCACCTGACCTGATGACAAAACCATGTTCTTCCTCAGCGGCAGTCACACCCCCAGGTCCGCGTTGTGTGCCCGTTCATGCGATAAGAGACACGTCACACTGCCAGTTGGTTCTTTGTGCAGTGGCTGTGGTTTGATTTGGTCTTGTTTACTTGCCCATCCGCGTGTCCTCTTTTAGTATGGCGCAGTCTGTCCTGTGTGGGGATCTGGCTCGTCAGGTGAGGTGTCCCTGACTCTAGCATCAAACCCAACCAGTGTGAGGTTAATTACCTTGTCTCTGAAGTGTCTTCCTTGCCCTTATCAGCCCCCCCCCCCCAGCATAGTTTTGTTTTATTGTGCCCCATCCAAAGACTAGAGGGTCCCCAGGCTACAGGCTGGCCTCTTCACTGTTAACAATAAACTACCCAGCTGTATTGACTTACCCAGAGTCCAAACATCCCCTTTACACTGGTTTCTGTCAGTAGCAGACGTATAGGGTTTGGCTATGTTATTCTGTGGATTCTAGAACTATGTCTCAGGTCCTACAGCCACTGTTTTGAATCTAGACACATGGTTTCACCCTTTCTAGAACCGACCAAGCTTCCTGTGTACAACATTTCCTTTTTTTTTTGTTTCACTTTTTTTGTGCTTGTGTCAGATGATTTCTTAGTGGGGGTGGGGGGGGAGGGGGGGGTGGAAAGTCATAGGAATTTGTTGAAGTCTAAATGGTACAGTCTGGTACATGTCTGGGCTGGTGTAAAAATGGGGCTGGCGGGGTCGTTGAGTTAGAGATGGGGAAAGAGTTTTGGGCTGTCTTTTGATCCCTATTGAAAGTACCTAGGTTGCTAGCTTGATCTGAGGTTCATATACCGGTAGCTAGAGATATAATATTTGTTGTGTGCCGTGTTCTTAATAACGATACATTTGAAATATGAAGTGAGTCTAACTATTTAACAACACACACCTGGTGGGCTAGAGGGACTGTGTTAGTTGGAGCACAATATTATGTATGAATATCCAAAACCAAGATGTATCAACAGGATTAATTGTCAATTCCATTTCAATTCAGTTACTTCTGGATGTACATTTTTCCAATTCTTATTCCAAATCTCTTCAATTAAAACCGTTTAGAATTGGAATTTGGTCAGCCTTCAGAGTTGACTAGCAATTCAGTTGAAGTGAGGGTCGTTATCTTGGTTTGGCTCTCAAATGACTGTTTCTTTTTTTTGAATCCTAAATTGAGGAAAATCACAGCACTTAAATCAGCCACCATTGTCCAATTCACCCCCCCCCAAACGAATATTAAAAAAAAAATCACCTATTAATTTGCATCTCTGGTTGGGATTTAGGCCTTTTAGGGTTTTTTAACTTCTTGGTTCCATTTCAAGACTTGAACTCCTCACAAATGGCAACCTTATCCCCTATGTAGTGCACTACCTTGCACCTTTTAATGCATTATTAAGGTAATGAGGTGCCTTTTGGGACAAAGGCCAAGTGTGAAGAGAATGGAGCTGGCTGAGCTAGTGTAGGTGATGGGGGGGTGGCGGCGCCCCTCAGGTGTGTGAGATGGGGTTTTGCATGGGGTTTCTATTGCCCTACATATTATCACGGGGTATCCCTTCGCCAAACGCCTGGAATTATACCCGAAAACTGCAGAAAGGAAGAGGGATGATGGGAAAACAGAAGGGATTTCCGTGATGATCAGTTTGACATCTTGAGTTGCGGCTGAGGTTTGCCATAATGTCAGGTCTAGCGAGGGAATCCAATCAAGTGTTTGCACACGTTTTCCTTCATGCAACAAAAGAAAGCCGGTTTGTATGGTTATCACATAAAATACACTTAGACGGACTTCAATGGAATGAACTGGTTGTTGTTAAGGTGATAGTTTGGTGGCGGGGCGGGGTTAGATCTGATATTCAGCAGATGTTGCATTCTAGATCATGTTGCATTCTAGATTGCTGTGTTGTAAAGGAATGGGAATGACAACATGTCATTGTGATGGTATGTATATAGGTGTCGAGATAAATTCTTTGCCAGGTGTTCTGAAAGTGTTCTCCAATGACATAATATTCACCCATTATTTTTTTGCCAGAGCTGCACAAGGACCCCCTGGTAAATAGTAGTAAATTAGTTTTGAGACGTAGAGTGTGATTTGAGACACGGACATGGGTCTTACGACAACCAGGGTTTGGCGAAGGATATGTCTTTCTAGACCGCGATCAGCCTAACCGCAGCAGACATTATAGTAAAGAGATGTATTTGCACACACACACTACCTTCATACACACTGTACACACTACACAATTCACACAGATGCGTGCTACACAAAGAGAGAAAAAAAACTTCCAAAATCCACCTTTTGAATGAACAGCATTGCGTGTTTTCTTTTCTGTGATGTATTGCCACAGGTTTGGTTTCCCCTTTGCAGCATGTTCATTCAGTGTTTGCTTTCATTTTGCCACTTTTTGGCACTTTTGAGATTATACACAATCATTATTTTTATTTAAGAATGCACCTACCAACAATGCAATGCTCTTTGATGCGATTAGATTCACACGGGACGTGCGATAGATATGAAGAAATTTATGTGATTATTTTCTCTTAAGTGGAACATTATCACATTCTCAACATAATTTCATATCTTCTAAAGAATATTAAAGAGAAACTATGACCATTGTTTAGTTTTCCATTTTATTAAAGTTTCTTTTGGAAGTGCAGTGGTCTACTTTCTGGTATTATGGAAGACTTTTTTCTCTTTTCTGCCACATGACTGAAGATGGTTAGATGTTATGCCTTTAGACACAGAACTAAACTCCCCTTTCCCTCCATCATTAAAGATGAAGTCTGAGATTTTTGTCCTATGGTTGTAGAAGTGGCACTCTCAGTCCAAAAAGGGTATCTGAAAGTTATGTGCTAGGTCATGTTTGAAACTGCTTGCTTTCAAACTTCATGGCTAACTGAGATATGATGTTGAGTCTGATAATAGATTAGGTACATATTAACATCATATTGAACATCATTACAAAGCAGCCCAAAATTGGGTTTTAAAAAATAAAAACACACATTTCCCAGACTACATCTTTAATCCTAACCTTTACTATTAATGAGGGGGAGTAATACTGACTTTGGGTTGAGTGGAGCCATTGACTCAAACTAGTCTGGTAGTGTGACAGTTTGACTGACAGACAGGCGCTGTGTGAGAAATAGATTTGGGTACAATTATTAACTTCAGATCTGAGTTTTCCAGAAACTTGTTCTGTGTATCCACAGTTTTCCCTTTGTTGAGCTGAACAAACTCAGTTGAGCTCTATGAATAAAAGGAATCCGAATATTGTTTACTTAGGAAAAATCTGAATTTGTTATGAACATTCAAGACTGGTGCAAAGCTAAATGTTTTGTCCCAGATGATCAAAACCAGAGGTTTCTTTTTGGAAGGTCATCGATAACGCAGCAGACTTCATGTCCTAACTATACAGATCCTTGCCTTTGCAGGTTTCTGAATAACAAGTTACACTCTGTTGTCCAATTTAACGTGTCTGAGTAGGTTGATATTGTGATGTTGAGAGCTGTGACTTCTCTTCTAAGTATTTCGTAGTTATGAAGCATACTGTAAATGTCGTATGTCTTTTTTTTACAAATTAGTTTGTTTTTGGAACCATGTGGTTCTAAGGATGAACTTAGCGATTCCTTTGGAAGGCTGGCTCTTGGTCTGCAGGGGCATTGGACATGTTTGACTTTTGGTTGAATTGCGTCATATGCATTCAAATTCGTTGAAAGGCAAACCTTGTCATGGATATGGCGTAGGGACGTTTGTAAGTTTATACAGTGAAATATCGCAAGAGTATATGCACTTTGGTCCTCAAAAGGTGAAATAGTGGTCCACAGAACAAGTCCACTCCGAACAGACAATTTAAAACAAAAATAGTTATTGGAAAGCTTGAGAAATAATTTGCAAAAAAATTTGGTCTCCACAAAGGAATGGAGCACCGTTAATGCAATGCGTCGTCTGAGGTCTTTGTTTTCTTGTCTACTTTAGTGTGCAGTCTCTACAAAGACTACCAAAATAGTACAATATTTAAAATCAATGGATCAACGGAAGTTTGACAAAATAAAAAAATATATATTTATATTTATGAAAAATAAAAATGCACTCCTATTCACTAAAGTGCCAATCCCGACCAACTGACGACTGGAGGTTGATTATTGATTACTTGTCTTTTGACTTATTGATTTATATTCTTTCTTTTTTTTGTATTTTTTTTTACTTGAATGTGCACATGTTTTGTGCTAAAACATTGCTGCTCTATGTTCTTTATCTTATAAAGTTACATTACTTGCCATGGTTTCTCCGAAGAAGTGGCATTCTTTACTACTTGTGCACCAAATTTTGGGATTAGGCCGGAGGACAGACTGGGGAGTCATTTAATAGCCTACAAGTGACTCTGTTTATCCCATCATGCTGTTCTAACAAAAATCACTTATGCTACTTTCTTACAGTTTAATGCATTGTTTTTACTGCAGATTATAACTTATGTAGTTGCAATTGAAGAGCAGTTCAGACAATATAAAGAAACTGCAGTCAAATCTAGTTTTAGCCTATGTCGAAAACTGCACTGCGTATTATTGCCCAGTGTTGTTCTGTCTTGTGGTTTGGAAAAGCTTCTGGGTGCAGTTGTCGGGTCTGTTTCGGAATCTGGCCGATACGGTCTGCCATTCAGTAGCCTAACATTGTCAATGGTAATGCCAAGAATAGAGCCAACACAATTCCTTGTCCTATGTGTCATGTTTGTTTTATGTAGCATATTTCTACATTCAAACGGTTTCTCTTGGCTTTGAAAAAAGGAACGGACAATTTCAAATGACGTCTCACCAAAGTTCTATTTGGACTTTTTTTTTTCTTGACTTTGAGGAGCAATGCCATTACATGTATGTTGTTGTTTTTTTTATTTTATTTGTGGCTTAAATCATATGGCTCACAAGACCCAGTCAACTAACCCAACAAGCAATCACTTGTGCATAGACATCTCTCAACTGTCTTTGATTTAGAACAGTTAATCAGCAGTGGTTGTTTTGAGATGGGAAGCTGAATATAAGCGACATCTGAGAACCAGTAACTGTCTAACTAGACTTGCAATAAATACTCTCTAAAAATCAGCCAAACCCAGGGAGGTCTGCCCTGTCCCCTGTTTAGTACCCTATTTTTGACTGTAAAATTTGGTGCCACTTGGGACGGAGCATACGACATTCTTATTCAGGGTTTTGGCCTCTTTTCCAGGGTGAGAGGGCATTGATCTACAGTTTTACGGATTCCATTCTGGAATGCAGACGTGAAATAATTTACATAGAAAAATTATGATGATTATAAAAAAAATTTGAATGGGCAACTATGCGTACGAGGTATACGGTATACATATTAGCTGAACGAGTCGTCCACATTTGTAATGCCCCCTTCAGAGTGCCGAGATGCTTTATGTGGAATATTAAAAGTGTAAAATTTTGTCCCGACGTGCTGGTAAATTCACATGGTTCTCGTTATTGACAATGTTTCTCTGAGATCAGAACACCTGGATATCTGATGTGTCAGCTGTCCACAGCGTGTAGCTGTCTGTTAGTCAATGACGCTGAGTCAGGTACTGCTACATGCGTGTAACATCTGAGCTGGGGAAACCATCAATTTGTGTTCTAGTACCAGGATCCTGTGGTCAGGAGAAAACTCCAGGTTTAGAAATGAAAAACATAATAAAGATAAAATTTAATTGGACTTTTGTCGTCTTCCGTCCAAGAAGTGTGTATATTTGGAGACAAGTCTGCTAAAATCCCAAGCCACGGCTATATACTGCTCACCTTTGTCAAATATGCCACAGCTACAGTTGTTTACAATGCTATTTGTTTGTAAAGTATTTTTCATTCACCATAATAACTGACCAACCCTGATTTAAACTCTGACCTGGTCCTCTCATTTCTATCTTTTTAATTGTATTTATTTTCAAAAACATCTTATTTTTTATTTTTCCTTTGGGTGTGTTTGTTTGCTTATGATAACCCATCTTAAACTGTGACTTGACATGACCGACGGTATGAATGAGTGACGAAAAACTGATACACTTCAAATGAACATGACACAAACATGAACACAAAAACTAAAAACAAACATACAAAATGCATTAACAAATATTAGAAATGTATAAAAATTAAAAAGTTGTCCAGTGGAAGCTGTACAAAAATAAATAAAAGTATGTTGCAACCCTTTAATGTTTGGTAGCTGTGATCTATTGTTTCTGGGATTTTGTGTTATAAATTTTAAAAACGTACTGAAGAGCTGTATGTTCGTGCCAGATGTGCAAGAAGAAAATGGAGGAGCTGCGAATGGAAAGGTTTGTAGTTCTGAAACAAGTGTTAAACTTCATATTCCATTTTCCCGCAAATCCCTTAACTACGTACTTCCGTTTTGCATAGCAGCCAATCTCCTTTACGTATATCCTGGTTATTGGTTGGCAGGAGGAAAAGCAGAAAGCAACACAGTCAATTGTATTTATTGAGTTGGATCAAGAAGGGTAACGTACATTTCCATTTTTTCCATTCTAATAAAGTACCTACAGCTTATCCTAAGTATGCAATGAATTACGTGTCGTGGTTTTTTTGTTTGTTCCCTAGCTAAGACCCAAGCTAGCAATGAAAAAGCTAGCCAACTAACGTTAACTTGCTAGCTAGCTAAGTTTGCTAGCTAACTATCATTAACTTTAGCTAGCAAGCTCGCATTCCATTCGAAAACGAGTTTCACTTTCTAAAAGGTTACCATTTCTCGTTAGTAAGAAATTAACGGTCGCTTCACTTGGTAAAGCTATTGAGTTAATGAACCATATGACATATGTTTCAACTTTTCTACGAATATATACGCTTCACTTAGCCGCTTTAAAATGACACTTCATGGGCTAGCCTAGCATACAACACATTCTTCGTGAATGATCCAACTAGATTTCGTTCGCCATTTCAGATACATTTTATATCACTTATTTTAATACCCTTGCAAGTATGCTGTACGGTCATATCTTTGTCAGGGAAATGGACACCTGTAGTTAAGTAACCGTTATAAGTTTAGATAGTGACACATTCCCATTGACGTATGCATTTTCTTTTCTGTTTCCAGGGGGTTAATTTGTCATGGTCTGGGATTATTTTAATATGCAGATCGTTGACAGCCTCTTTCCAAAGTTTGTCGGCGGAGATGTTTAAACATAAGGGTCGTTGACATCTGAGTCACATCTATTCCAGGCATTTCGTCATGAAGGAGCAGGATACGGAAGAGTCGGTGGTGCAGGTCAGTGAAGCGGCACCAGCACCTAGCGTCGGAGAGCTGGAGGGAAGCGCAACATCAAAGGACGCTACAGAGACCCTTATCCCTAAACATCCAGAGACAGGTGCACCTTCACAGGCTGATGGGTCTGGAAGTGCAGGTAAAGTTAACGCTTAATTAGTTGCAGTGTTGCCATTTTTTTTTGTAATAACTTTGAGGTAGCTATTGCTTCTTTCTGCCTCAAGTCTCGCAGTGTTAAAACTGTCACAGGGATTACTAATTTCCACATCTCAGTTGAGTTGGGAACTCACAAGGACAACGTACCACAAACAAACCTATGTACAATACACACAGACATTGTTGTGTCATACAAAGTAACGCAATAACATCTCATTCTCCCCTCCCGTGTAGTGCCTGAGGCGGCTGTCCTCTCTGTCCCTAGTGCAGCAGAGACCCATGCTGTCCCAGGGTCCCCTGTACTAGAGCCTGCTATCGCTCCTGTCCCAGGGTCCCCTGTAACGGAGGTGGTGGCGTCTCAGTGTGACATGGCTGAGGAGCTGAGCCGTCAATTGGAGGACATCCTCAGCACATACTGCCTGGAGGACAATGGCGAGGACAGGGTTAACCTGCCCAACGGCCAAGTACACTGCCCTGAGCTCAATGGCCTGGCCAGCGAGAAGGAACTGGAAGGCAAGCCGGAGGTCAAAGTGAACGGTGCTGTCGCTGGCGGACAAGAGAAGGAGAAAGGAAAAATTCAGGAGAAGAAGAAAGTGAAAGGCCTGGGTAAGGACTGGTTCTCTTGACTTGGATGAAATTCATCCTTATGTCTTATTGCTCAACACTGATCTGAAAATAATGTAGATGTGATGTACTAATGTCTCCACACCAATAGTGAGATCGGTTCTCCGGTGCAGAACAGGAATCACTACAAACATTCCGTCAAGCTCCTTTTGTTTTTCTCTTTAGACTGGTGCACTCATCACTTCTATTTAAATAAACGAGTGTTTTGTGGAAACGCGATGCTATTCTGGTCTGATGAATATACATGAAGTGTTGCCAGGATGGCTCGTGCATCACACTGCTTTCGGTACACTCCTACCAACATCAGGACACAAGTCTTGGGTGTAATCATCATAACTCCCATAGAACCTAGCGTCAGGACTTGAAAAACATCTGTGTTATTCCACTATTCATTTCGCCAATAGGGGATTTTTAGATCCACTTCAAATGTGGTTAGCGCTTTGTGTAGCCTTGCGTCACGTTTTGATAACTTTAAATATCTCTACAACAAATTGACTTTCATTAATTTGTTTGCCTATATTTACCCAATAATATTTTTTGTAGCGTGAGCAGATGCAAATATGTTCATAGATGTTACCTTGACATGAAGAGGTTTACACGTTTATCAAAATGCTGAGCCGGGATAAGCCTAAAACAAACAACAGACCTTATTTGAAGTTAATCTAAAATATTGTGGGATAAATTAATGGTGTTATGTGAGAAGAACGTTAACTGTTAAAATTATTTCCACCCTGTTGTTGTCCCTCCTAGCCCAATTTCTGGGTAGAGTGTGCTTTGGCTTGTTTGATGAGTCGCTCTTGTTTCAGGTAAAGAGATTACCCTGCTGATGCAGACCCTGAACACCCTGAGGACTCCGGAGGAGAAACTGGCTGGTCTCTGTAAGAAATATGCTGAACTGGTGAGGAGGTTTTCCCTCTTCTGTGTGGCTGCGAGGCACTTAAAGGGTTACATTTACATTTTAGGGTTTTAACTCCTGACCTAAATGTGTGTGCATGTGGATTCAAACTGTCCAGACTGATAAATGGCTCTCTGAGTTTGACATCAAGCATGTGTTGATTTCTGTTTGTCTGTGGTTTATGTGGGTATATTCTGTTTATGTCTGTGGTTTATGTGGGTATATTCTGTTTATGTCTGTGGTTTATGTGGGTATATGCTGGCATTCTGTCGAAAATAAGTTTTTCCCCATATTAGCTGACTAGTTCCAGGAAGGGAGAGACTGAAGGATAGGTGGAGCCTGCTGAGACTGCAGTTGCAGTGTTTGTAATGGGCTTTAGTGGAAACTGTTGTAC
>JACXGI010008027.1:11167-35081 GCA_016801175.1 Esox masquinongy
TGTGTGTGTGTGTGTGTGTGTGTGTGTGTGTGTGTGTGTGTGTGTGTGTGTGTGTGTGTGTGTGTGTGTGTGTGTGTGTAGCTGGAGGAGCAGCGTAACAGCCAGAAACAGATGCGTGTCCTTCAGAAGAAGCAGTCTCAGCTGGTGCAGGAGAAGGACCACCTGAGGAACGAGCACAGCAAAGCCATCCTGGCACGCAGCAAGCTGGAGTCACTGTGCCGCGAGCTGCAGAGACACAACCGCACTCTCAAGGTATGCCTGACCGTGATGTCACCACGACAACCGTTATTCACCGTTACACATCCAGGGAACCGTCACAACCCTACAAGGGTTTAGGTGTAAAATGTTACTAATCTGCAATCTGATGTCATGTGCTAAAATGTTTTAATCCCTTGTAACGACTCGCGGATTGAAAGAATAATTATAATGTGAGAGAGAGTGTCTGCAGTGGATCCATGATATTGCAGTTTGCTTTGGCTCCTGGTGTTGTAGGAGGATGGAATGCAGCGTGCACGAGTTGAGGAGGAGAAGAGAAAAGAAGTGACATCACACTTCCAGGTGAGACTCTAAAACTGTGGTGAATGTACAGGAAGGGTTTATACTTCCTGGTCTGTTGGAATGACTAGCGCTGCCAGGGACCTCACAATAACACGGTTTCATTATTGTGTGCAGTTATAATATGTTGCGATTACCTGCCAAATAGCGTTCACGTTAGCCGTTTAGAGGACGCTCTTATCCTGCGTAAGTTGCAGTGAGTGAGTGAATGTATTTTGACACAACTTGTAGTGAGTGAGTGAATGTATTTTGACACAACTTGCAGTGAGTGAGTGAATGTATTTTGACACAACTTGCAGTGAGTGAGTGAATGTATTTTGACACAACTTGCAGTGAGTGAGTGAATGTATCTTGACACCTTTTCATACTGGTCCTCTGTGGGAATCGGACTCTGAAGTGCTAAAAACACATTCACTATTTAGAAACAAGAGGCTACAGGACACACAAAAATACTGTGTTTTTGCTGACAATACGTCATCTATTTTATTTTAGTAATTATTTCCCTTACAACTTCATAGATTATTTAAATATTTAAATTAAATTGACCAAAAACAATATTCCAGTATGTAAATATCAGTTTCTTGCTGTTGCTACACTGCCTGACGTGTCTTTGTTCCCAGGTGACTCTGAATGACATCCAGTCCCAGATGGAGCAACACAATGAAAGAAATGCCAGTCTGAGGCAGGAGAATTCAGAGCTGGCCGAGAAACTCAAGAAACTAATTGAACAGTACGAACTCCGAGAGGAGGTATGTGGTTTTGGAGGGGGATTTCTCTGTCTGTCTGTCTGTCTACTAACCCTCTCATGTCTTCATCCACAGCACATAGACAAGGTGTTCAAGCACAAGGACCTCCAGCAGCAGTTGGTGGACGCCAAGCTGCACCAGGCCCAAGAGCTGCTCATAGAGTCAGAGGATCGACATCACAGGGAAAAGGACTTCGTAAGGAACATTCAGATATGGTTGTTCATACAATGTTCCCCGAATAAAGTTCTGCCCCGGGCAAAGGGAGCAAACATATTCAATTTGGCTCCTACTGTATATTGTGAAGTCACGGGTGTTTACTGTATTCTCAGCTGCTGAAAGAAGCCCTGGAGTCTCAGAGGATGTGTGAGCTGATGAACCAGCAGGAGGTTCATTTGAAACAACAGGTAGCTCTGTCTATTTCCTGTCCAGGACACGTGAATGAACCTGGTTTAGTCCTGAACGCCGTCCTCACTGTTATGTGTCTAAAGTAATGTCTTCATATCTAGTTGTCCTTGTACACGGAGAAGTTTGAGGAGTTCCAGACCACTCTATCTAAGAGCAACGAGGTGTTCACCACCTTCAAACAGGAGATGGAGAAGGTGAGCCTGTCTGTCACACCACCTATATCCCAGGCATTGACTGGTAGATAGTCTTTAGCAGGTCTTTCATCATTCCAATTCTTTGGTAAGTTCCTAAGATTGTTTGCTCCTGTGTGATTTATCTACGTGGCAAACTCACAGCTTATTATTACCGTATTTATTCACTGGCCCTTTTGAGCCCCTATAGTTCCTGTTTTTACTTAAATGTAATTTGCCGTTAAGGATCACCTAAGTGTTTATTCCAGCTGAAACCGCTGTCTGTCGACATTTTGATCCCTTTTGCTTCTGATTAAAGGGATAGTTCGGCCCGGATTCATATGTGTGTAAAAGTCCTCTTATCTTGAGTTGTTTGCTGAAGGGACAGTCATTTTTCAAAACTGTCCATTATTCAGCTCTGTCCCAGTCTGTAATTAGCGTCATTAGCATCGTCCTAATAATTCAATTCAAGGAGGGAAAGTGTGTCCCGCCTTACAAGAGCTGCGTTGCAAAAGCAGCAAACTACTCCAAAACACTTCAAACTGCGTTTGGTAATCTATCGCAGTAGCATCGATTTTTAAAAAAAAATACATACATGTTAACTGTATACTGACGAAACAGCCGACCGAATTTGGTGACTTGAAGCTGGCACTAGTGAACTATTTCCTATAGCCACCACACACAGCTTCTGTTCTTCGGCAATGATGTCATAGGGGTTGGCGTGAACTTTAACCTCAACAAGCTAAGTGAAGCCCATTTTCGAAGGTGCACTTCAGCATTGTATTTATCATTGAGGAAAATGTTGCGGTCATGTTTTGCTTTCAAAGAAAGGTACAAGGGACATGAGAGAGGAGACCTGAGGTTTCGCTCGTTTTAATATCATAATCCTCAGTTGTGTAAACTAATTCTTATTGCAATAAATGACAATGATGTGGGAGAACCATTGGAGCAAAGCTCGTAACTAGATGTTTGTCTTGCTAACTTGGCGTTGGGTCCCTCGGGCGTAGAATGTCTTTTCCAGTTTATTTTTGGAATGTAAAAAAATGAATGACCCCAGGAGTTATGAGGGGGGCGAAATCCGGATGATCAACCCCACGTCTTGGAACGAGTTCAGCTTCAGGGACTGGGTCATTCATGGTCTCCAGCATTGGTGTGAATAGTTCCCACTCTGCAACAAAAGCATTCCGTTTTGGTTGGCATTGAATTGCACAATCCACAACTACACCACCTATCTCCTGATATTCTGGGCAAGGGTTGGGGATTAGCTGATTCACTATTGCCCCCCTCCTCAGCTGCTGTTCGAGCCTCTAGTTCGGTTAATTGATCCTGTGTATTCTGGTTCAAACAAGTAAGGCTCTATTCCCCGGAAAATGTATTCTTCCTGGTCCTATTCAGAATCAGACATGAAACATATGTATTTTCCTTTTCCTCTAAAGCAAATAGTTTCATTTTCCGAGGTGAATATCTACGACGAAATAGCAAACTTGCTTTCTAGCTAGTGAATACTAACTTTTGTTTACTGTGATGTATACACTTCCTCTTCCCGAAATAACCCGCGGATTGATACAGTTGTGATCAAAACTGACCAGTAAACTCAGGAAGTTCCAGTTTATTTGAAAATTAGATGTATATTGTGAAAGTTAAAACTTTATTTTGAGGAATACAGCATTGTTAGGTTCTTCAAGGTAAACAACCCCACTAGTCTTAATTTGGAGAGCGTGTCACACCGTTTCCATCTATGATTTTGAACAATGCTAATAATGTTTATTACAGACTGGGACAGAGCTGAATAATGGATTGTTTTTGTTCAAAAATGACTGTGCCTTCAGGAACAACTCAGGGTTAAGTGGACTTTCACCCAAATATGAATCTGGGCCCAACTATCCCTTTAAGGAAAAGTGCACGATTGCCCGTGTGTGGTCCATGGCTTCGATGTGACCTGTGTTTCCCCTTAGATGACTAAGAAGATCAAGAAGCTGGAGAAGGAGACAACGATGTATCGCTCAAGGTGGGAGAGCAGCAACAAAGCTCTACTGGACATGGCTGAGGAGGTAGGCTGGGTCACGAAGCCTTCTGTCCCTTGGTTCAGTCTGGGACCTTCTGTCCCAGGGTCTGGGAAACGGGCTGTAAATGACTGAGAAGCCACAATGTAGAAGCCCCATTGAGATTTACTTTTTGTGCAGAACGATTATATGTCAAGGAAACTGGGTCATGCATTTTAATCTGAACAGGAGTGTGTGTGTTGTTTTTTTTGAGCGCTTTGACATTGTTCATAGAAGAACTTTTCAACTCCAGGCCTGGAAGGGTGGAAAAACCTCTTTTATTTATTTTTTTGTACCTGGTAGATAATTACACCTACCTGGTGTCACAGGTCTGAATCGGTCCCTCCAGGACGTGTGTGTGTGTGTCTCACTGTTGTTCTGTGTTTTTCCTGAAGAAAACTCTGCGGGACCGTGAGTATGAGGGCCTCCAGGGGAAGGTGGGGAGGCTGGAGAAGCTCTGCCGTGCCCTGCAGAACGAACGCAACGAACTCAGCAAGAAGGTCCAGGGCCTGAGCGCCGGCGCCGAGGACAACAGCTCCAGCCCTGGGGCCGAATCGCCGTCCCTTTCCCCTAGAGACTCCCAGGAGCCCAGCCCGGCTCCCGACCCCCCGAGCCCCCACGTGCCCTGCTCCCACGTCTGCCACTGCAGCCCGGAGATGACCGCTGACAGCCAGACCTGCGGAGCTCCCCTCACTGCCCAGGAATGAGGCCCCTGGCCTGGGCAACATCGCTCATTTTCCCCCCTCAACCTAACCGACTACCAGCCTGAAAGACGCCACTAACGTGGGAGTGAAGAGTGGGTTTGTATGATTCCTCCTAGTGTAGGATGACGTCGGACCCTAACTACAGGTCCGGGATCAGATTCCTTCACACCCATCCAAACTAGAATCACAACGGTGGCGCAAGAAAGTCTGACCCTGTGTCTGCAGTTAGCGGCATAATTTCTCCTCTCTCTGGTTCCTTCTGATGTGATGATGATAAAGGTAGTGTCAGCCAGGGAAGATTGTGCCTTCTTGAAGGTTGTAATTCCGCATTTTTAGGTTTAGTTTAGTTTTAGGTCTTGCTGTTTTTCCCGATTGCTTTCCATTCCTTTGGGAACTGCGATATCTAGCTAAAGGGGGGGGGGGGTGGACCGTGGGTTGCAGATCTACAGAAATGACGTTGGGTTCGGTGGATGTATACTTTATTTGTGCTCCTCACCATTGGTGTGCGCGCGTGCACCTCAGTCACATAGGGAAAAGCTTCTGTGTCGTTACAGTCATTTCTAGGGCCGGAGTAACCCTGACAGGATTTTCTCAAATTTTTTTTTTCCCCCCACACATTTCCCATTAAGGTCAATGTGACAAATGACCAATGTCCAAGTTGCTAGTGCACCGCCAGTGGTATTCAAATCCTTGATGCCAGTTCCACTCCATTTTTTCATTGCAACCCCCTGATCAGGGGTTTGTTTAGACCTGGGACACCAGGTGGGTGCAGTTAATAATGAGGTAGAGCAAAAGGCTGAAGTCCCTGATTATGTGGTTGCAATGGAAAAACGGCGTGGCTTCAAGGATTTGAATACCGCTGTGCTCTGCCAACTGAGGCGGAGCCGCATAATTGACATGAATGGGGGATGCACGTTCTATTTGTTTTATTTCTATGCCTAAAGCACCACAACTCTGTGTATGGTGGGTTCACATGGACTCCTGACAGGAGAAAGGTTTCATTTATCCTAGAGCTTATGGCCTTTCCTGAGATTCAAACTCAGCTGATGGATATGTCTCTTGCAGCGTCAGCAGATCTAAATAATTTGTATTCACTGAGAAGAAATCAGAAAGGGACATACTCTTGAGCTTGTCCAATAACAAACTTGTTTTGTTATTAAGGAATACATGCCAAGAATGAAGGTAATAGCCCTTGTTCTTCTGCTTTGATTTTGTTTTGTTTCCTAATTGTTTTTATCAATGTCGTGCAGACTGTGTACAGCAGGAGTTCATTGACCGTATTTATTGTTTCATGTATCATCTAAGAGTTATTTTAGCACACGTGTATTTGATAAACAAACACCACTATATAGAAATCTGTCTTTTTGTTATTTACATTTGTTTTCATGAAGCTACTGGTTGACTTCCATTGACCAATTTGCCGTTTCTTATCACTCCCACAGCATTCAAGCGTACATTCCTTCTGCCACGCATTCCTTGATTTCATTCAGTTATATTTGCTCAGATTTAAATGCTTTGCTATTTCTGTCTCTGCTGGCGTTCCTTGCAATCATGACCATTTATAAGACATTAAGATTCCATCACTACTGAAGCAGTTGTTGAAAACTGTCCCCTGTCCCAATTCATCCTGTTTTGTTTGTGTGTTGTGTATTTTGGGCGAGTATGTATAAGGTTGTTGCATCCCAACTGAGAGAGTTTGTTTGGTTAATCAGGGAAAAAAAAAATGTTAAACCGATATTTCTATGCAACCCAGCCTTGCTACCTAGTTCTGTGACAGTATGATTGGACAAGCACTTAACTGCGAATGTATTGTCTATTTTGTCTACGTACAGTAGCCTGTGTCAGCTAGAGGGATCATAACTTTAGTCAGCTATGATAACTAGTCAGATATCACATTTCTGGTTCATTTTATGAATTTTTTTGGACAGCTGGCTAACTTATTGATCCTGATTTCCTGAAACGGACCCCGGTACGCACACTTCATAGGGCCAATGGTATGCATTTCCTGTAATCCATTCCCTACCTTAACCACAGGGCTAGACATGCTTCGCCCTGTTTGATTCAGGAAACAAAACAGCCTTGTGTTTATCCATAGGCAATTGGACAGCCTAGCAGGTTATCATTCTTCCATGTTTTTAATAGATATGCAGATCTATGGGGATTCATTCATTTTAAATATTAGAAATCCCTTTGAAAAGAATCGATATATGGAGATAAATTACAATTACAAATAACTGATAATTTTTGGAATTGTTCGGTGTAGAGATGGTAGTAACTTCCATGTTTGGAGGCATGGTAACCAGCAATGGCTGTCCTTCCAAATCCTGAATCTTGGAAAGAAGGGGCGGAGCCTGTGAGACCTATTGGGATGAGGAATCATGAACTGACCCAGTTTCAGAGGTTATAGGAAATGCCTATCTTCTCCTTTAATAGACCATAAAAAACAAATGTTTATTTTTTACTTTTCCTTGTGGTCTTGTGATGTTGACACTGGAATGGATATAGTTTGGTGTGTATTCATTCACAAAAATGTCTTGTTCTGAATACTTGTTCAACTGAACTTTTTTTTATGTTGGATAAATAGATTTTAAGATTATTGCAGTTGAAAGTTATGTTAGTCTGTCTGTAGTTTATAATCACTTGCTCTGTCTTTCAGTTTTTTTGCATTGGTTTGAGGAATGCAATACCCAATTTTACATTTTTACTAGTTTATCATAATCATACAGTTTATTGTAATCACAAGACAAACCTTCTCTCAAGACTGACTTTCTTTCCATGTCTCTTTGGTCCTCAGTGGTATTAGAGATTCATTCATGTTGATCAAGAACCAAAGAATGTTTTTTTTCTGTAGCTTGTGTACTTCATTTCTTGCTAATTAAAATATGAACACGTGATGAGAATTTGCCCACCCCCATTTTAATCGGGATCCAAATAAAAAGAACTGTTAAACTTTTCAAATAAAATGACTATGTGGATATTTTTATTTTACCACGTTCTTGTATTCACTGGTCTCTGAATAGTTGAAGTGTACAGCCATGGAGTTAGATATCTGCCAAAAGGTTAAGCGTGCGTATTGTTGGGATCGTAAGAAAATACATTTGTAAATTGGTATGATCGTAAAAAAGGTCAGACGTAAACATGAAACGTAAGCACCCTTTTACGACGTTTCACACGTTAAATTCTTACTTTACGTCTCCATTTATTTGTTTACAAATCGTTTTTCTACATACAAACTTTTGTCAGTAATCTGGCATCTGCAAAGATATGAACCGAACGTAGCTCTTCGAAACTGTGAAGCTAGCAACAATAAGTTGGACCGCAAGCCCAGTGTTCAATTATAGCGTTGCCATTCCGGATTTCATGTTCAAAATAAAAGTCCATAGTTGGTTTTTAAAGCTGCATAATGACATTACACCAGTAGGCAATCAAGCATTTAGGCGTTAGGTAAAATACATGTGTGAAAATGACAAGGACACACTATACCCTTGCATAGAATATCCGTCTGAGTTGCAAAATGTAATGAAGTGATTTAGGTCAAAATATTGGTTAAATATTATTATAAATATTATGGTCTGGCATGTGCTATTTCACAGCTGTGTTCTGTCCATACAATTTATGATGGCTGTATGTGGCCTGGAATGTCTGTAGTAATTGCTTAACATTTCGTTTTAGTTATTTAGTATTTTAACAAACTCTCATTGTACCGCAATGAAACGTATGCACAAACGAAGAGCAGTTATGCACATGAAAATCAGCATTCACTATGCATGCATAAAGATACTTTTAAATTGAAATCTTGCAGGATACCTATTTCCAGTTTCCATGATTTCCTGTTCACACTGCCTCTGCTTATTATATTAGCACTCATCCCGGAACGTTTCGGTTACGTTTTATGGGCGGATGAGATGAAACTGCCAAAACTCCAGAACATGATGTTGTATTTTAGAATTGTAAAACTAGATTCGTACAAGCAAAAAATATTAGTCCGTCATCGTAACTGTGTTTGTACGTTCACATATATAATTTCACGCTTACGTTTCATGTTTTACGATCATACCAATTTACGTAGGGATTTTCTTACAATCCCAACAATACGTACGCTTAACCTTTTGGCAGATATCTAACTCCATATACAGCAGGAGTCGCACTTTTTGTTTGCGAGTCTTTGCCTCAGTGTTTGGAACGGGTTCAAAGGGGTGCTAGTTCATACCGGAAGTACTTCTGTTCCTTTTCCGTCTTCGTCCCGGCGCCGAGCAGCACGAGTTCTCATCCTATTTCGTTTTTTGACAAATAAACATAACGGATAAAGTGACTCGAGTATAGCTTCGGGGATGGTGAGTATATAAAATCGCAACTGTTTAAATGTCATTATCTTCTTACTAAGAAACAAATGCCTGTAGCCACCGCCAACTAAACTCATCTAGCTAGTTGGCAGAAATTATGCCTTTTATGTCGACAGTTCTAACGTTTACTAGCAGGCACTTCGATAAAAACGCATGACGCTCCTTTGTAGATCGTTCGTATAGACCTTGACGATACATATCCTCTTTCCTCTTAGCTACGTTTGTTTTGTACAATTCTACGTAGCTGAGGTGGTCCCGTATGTTTGATAACCATCTTGTAGCAGGCTAGTGCTTCATCGTAATCATCACGGAGGATGTTTAGATTCAGAACCATGAAAGCAGTGGCAGTTCATGAAACATAAGCTGTAGTCCTTCTTATCGCCAAGTAAATTTAGTTGTCCTTAAGCGAGATGGTTATGTGGCAACTAGAGCTAGCATGGCAGGTGGAGCTAACTAGGTGTTAACCGGTGTCACTGTTTATCCAGAAACCCATTCTACTCCAGGGCCATGAGCGGTCCATTACACAGATCAAATACAACCGAGAAGGAGACCTGCTCTTCACAGTGGCCAAAGACACGGTACGCGACGAATGATTCCCAAGAAGTGTTCTGAGGAATGGACTGAGATATTGTTTTGTACCCAATCTGTAAGTCTAATTCTCAATTTGTAAGAATGCGTGATTTCGCCCTAAATCTGAGTGTTGTTTTTTTTCCCCACAGGTAGCTAACGTGTGGTACTCCGTGAACGGGGAGAGGCTCGGCACCTATAACGGACACACTGGAGCCGTGTGGTGTGTTGATTGTGACTGTATCCTTAACCCGGGGAAACTCGGAGCCATGCAGACCATGGCTCCGTTTCCCAATGAGGAAACCTCCTTTTTTATGTCTTCCACATTTGTGTGTTGTTTATTTCTTTGTGTTAGACGTTGTTAGGGTTTTATGATCATGCCTATGTTTGTTGTGGGCAACATGAATTCACACATGGCTTGAAGCGGCATTGGTTTTTCCTTAACCGTGCTCCCAGGGGACACAAAGAATGTGTTGACTGGATCGGCGGACAACAGCTGTAGACTGTGGGACTGTGAGACAGGTACATCGTTGTCCTTTTCGTCTGTGGCTGTGAATGTCCAATCTTAAAACACACATGTGCTTGTGCCTGCGTGTGTAAAACCGTTTTTGTGAGCAACGAACGGGTGTGTGTGTGTAGTGTAATGAACACACACCTCCTTTCTCTCCCAGGCAAACAGCTCGCCATGCTAAACACCAGTTCGGCTGTGAGGACCTGTGGCTTTGACTTCAGTGGCAACATCATCATGTTCTCCACGGACAAACAGATGGGCTACCAGTGTTACCTCAACTACTTTGACCTTCGGGACCCCCAGCAGATTGGTAGGTACCCCCCCCCCCACACACACACACACACACACACACACACACACACACACAACATAGGACTTCACCATAATCCGGGGCTATCGTCCTGTTCCTGGGAATCTGCCATCCTGTTGGTCTTTTCTGCGACTCATATTAGCGACCGCTTCTCTAATAATTAGCTGGTTGATAAACTAAATTAGGACAGTTGTAAGTCTACAGGAAGGAAGCGCTCCAAGAACTGTGTTTAATACCGCTGGCCCCGTGTGTGTGTGCCCGGTGGCCCCGTTTCTTATACGGCAGCCTGGAGGTTTGCAGGTAGAAATGAAAGCAAAGCTGGGGTCCAAAGTTACGTTAAGGTCCAGGGAGGCAGGGTAGGAAATTTACTTTTTCGTTCCCCAGCCACTGTGGCTGGTAGATGCCCAAATTTTACTAGCCGATCAAAATTTTTGGCAGACCCATTTCAGCTCATAATAAATGACAAATAACAGAAAAACACATGCATGTGTTTCAAAATCTTAAAACATGTATTGAACATTTATTTAAAAGAACAACAAACAAACATTTTATATATTACTTGCTAGTTCCCATAATAAATGCATTTGTCTCCTGTTTGTCCGATGAACACTAACGACAGTGGGCTACATTTGCTCCATTTGTTTGTCATACACTAGCTGATTCTGCACCGTTCCGGTGTCATCCTGTTGCCACTTTTCAGAGTTTTCTAAGTTACTTTTACTGCTGCTGGCCTTTTTATCCCAGTGAAATGCCGCTACATTTCTGCTATCAAGCTAGCTAGCTAGAAAGCAAAATGTTTCTCTGCCCGTATGTGGCTATAATCGCTTACCGCAACACCACTTGCTTTGCAGCGCGCCAATAGACTTGGAGCCAACACTGTTGCCAACCAACCAAGCGATGCGCTCGTGACATTGAATGAGAATGTCCAATCAGAGAGAGTCAGAGAGCATCCTTACGGATTCACTGGAGTTGATTTGGGTTTTTTACGATTAAAACATTTTGGGAGGTGTTTTCTGAACCGTCTTTTTGGCTAATGTCTACCCACCACAGTGGCAGGTAGTTTTAGCAAATCTATCCCGCCCAAGAAAAAAATTCCCCGCATTTGGCGGGTAGCGGGTGTTAATTTCCTACCCTGATGGTCAGGTCAGGTCACACTAACCCCCCCCAACCTACCCCCTCCCATAGAGGACAACCAGCCGTACTTGACTGTGCCGTGTGCCGAGTCTAAGATCACCAGTGCCGTGTGGGGGCCCCTGGGGGAGTTCGTCATCGCTGGCCATGAGAATGGAGAGATCAACCAGTTCAGCGCCAAGGTATGCCCACAGACCCACCCACCCACGCCAGAATCTACACACATTTTTTCAAATGCAGCCATCAAGTGAACTATTGGCATAATATGTATTCACTTCATTCATCATGTGTTCGCAGTCCGGAGAGATCCTGAAGAAAGTGAAGGAACACTCCAAACAGATCAATGACATCCAGACCTCCGTGGACCTGACCATGGTCATCACCGCCTCTAAAGACTGTTCCTCTAAGGTATGGAGGAATGACCGCCCGCTCTAAGGGACCAGAGTTGGAGGTTGAGTAGACGCCTGTCTGTAATAAGTCTGTCCACCCCACAGCTGTTTGACTCCACAACTCTGGATCACATCAAGACCTTCAAGACTGAGAGACCTGTCAACTCGGCCGCCATTTCGCCCATCATGGACCATGTAAGTCACACACACTGAAGACAATCTCTCAACTGCGCGGTTTGGTTTTCTGTATTGTCAATGAGATGTCTGAGATGAGAATCAGTTTCTAATGTTTCAGGAGACCGCCTTACCCCAGAGCTGACCTTTAACTCCTCTACATTTGTAGGTGGTGATGGGAGGAGGTCAGGAGGCCATGGAGGTCACCACCACCTCCACCAGGATCGGCAAGTTTGAGGCCAGGTTCTTCCATGCAGCCTACGAGGAGGAGTTTGGCAGGGTCAAGGGTCACTTCGGACCTATCAACTGTGTGGCGTTCCACCCTGATGGCAAAAGGTCAGGACCTACATATCAAGCAGTCTGTGCTTATACATTTGTGTATTGTTCATCATTGTGGGATCTACAAATGTTTGCCAGGGTCAATATCAGGAATTGAAAACAAATTGAAAGGGCTTTTCTGGGCAATGAAAAGCCCAGATCTCCATTCGAAATTGCATATCTCCATTCGAAATGACATGCATGTGGTTATGGGTGCTGTGGTTTTGAGAGCAGTCACTAACTACCATTACCAGGTGACATGCATGTGGTAATGGCTACTGTGGTTTTGAGAGCAATTGCTAACTACCATTACCAGGTGACATGCATGTGGTAATGGCTACTGTGGTTTTGAGAGCAATTGCTAACTACCATTACCAGGTGACATGCATGTGGTAATGGCTACTGTGGTTTTGAGAGCAGTCGATAACTACCATTATCAGGTGACATGCTGGCACTAGACTTTGGGCCTCGTTGCCAAAATCCAGAACCATCCATTAAATAGAGATCCTCGTTACTTGCCATATATGAACCTGGTCTTGTTTTCTTTGTCATGCCCAGCTATTCCAGTGGAGGAGAAGATGGCTACACCAGAATCCACTACTTCGACCCACAGTACTTTGACTTTGAATTGGAGGCGTAAACAGTCATACTCAACATTCCTCAACATGGAGTCCAACATCCAGTCAGCTGAAATTAGCACCACCTACAGGCCCGCGACACGTTGAGGATAGAGACTGCTACATACTTAAGACCAGGGGTGCATCTCAATAGTCTGAAATTTCCACTTCTGTCTCCTTTACCAGAAACCTTCCACTTGCTCAGTGGTTGTATATCGATTAGGGTGGGGGAGAAGGGTTGAGGAAGTGACATAATGACAATTGAGATCCCCTTAGTGACATGTACTATTGACTGGCCTTTGACAGTATAAAAACCTTTCCACTTCGTACACATTGTATTTAAACTCCTCAAAATAAATGGAATTTAAACTACATTCTGATATTTCACTGCAGTGTTTGAGTCCATCAGTGGTTCCCAATACGCATTTGTTGTAGCCCTGGACACACAGACACCCAATTCAAGACAGTGAGGGTCTGATGATTAGTTGACTCGTTGAATCAGTTCTTGTCTACAATAAAATAAAACGTGTACTGTTGGGGGTACTCAAAGGCTGAAGTTGGGAATCGCTCTGGTGTTGTGTAATATTGGCAATGAGATTCTCCATTCCTTTGTTAAACCCTGTCTTCCAAGTGGAATTGTTTGCAGGATTCTATCAGTAAAATGTGCTCAGACCTACCTGGAGCAAGCCAATCGTTAATTTGAGGGTATTTTCATCAATACAGCATGTTCAATACATCCATGTTGGGTACCAAAAGTATTTTGACTTTAATCTCCAATAAGCAGATTTATGGATTTTACTAGGGGTTATTTTTGTATTAGGGGAAAATATTTGTAGTTCCTGAAACAGTATAGATCTGTCAACTTGGGAGGAGCTAAACACAGGCTTGTTTCTGTCAAGGCACATGTCTGATAAAGCAGCTGGTCATATTACATTCATCTGGTCTTTGTCTAGTTCTTGCCTGAGTCAGGATAGCAGTTTCTCAGTCACTTTAAATCCCAGACATGCTTATACTTTGTGACAGGACAGTGGGGAGTTTTTAGACTGCAATGGGTTAGGTGTCAGCCAATACCTCAGTACTGCATGGATTAGGCAAAAAACACTGAACCCTCCATCCAAAAAACACTGAACCCTTTGGGGTCCAGTTGAGGTACTTAAACCTTAACACAGAAACAATAGATGGGCTGCATTGTTCACACTGATACATAAATTGTCAGCTTTTAACCACATGCTTCAAGAAGGACTACAATCAGTACAAAATCAATTAGATTTATTTTTCTATATAATAAAAACAAGCTATATGCACATATCACAAAAATTGAACTCCCAACCAGCTAAACACTGTTTCTTCATCTGCTCTAATAACAGTAGAAAACACCAGGGACATAAAATGTGGTCCGGTTGCCCCTGGATTCCGACCTTGGATCAGTTTTGTGTTTTTTTATTCATGGCTTAGGTTAGCTTACTCATGACTGATCCAAGGTCTGTGTCTAGAGGAAACTACACCCTGGAACAGTATGGACAAACACTGACCTAATAAACACAGGACATAAATAAAAAGATTTAAAAATTTGTTTTACTATAAGAAATATAAAACGAGGTAAGGAAGGAGCCAGTACTTTGCGTACCGTCACGTGAGATGAAGCAGTCTTGGGGAGGAGAGGGGGACGCGATGCTCCCCGATATAAAATAACTGTCAGGACAAAAGAGTGCCGGCATGGCGTTGTTCCATGTCACCCACTGTCGTGCAGAAATTGGTTTTTGTTTCGACAGCAAGTCAGAAAGAGGAAAGAAGTGCACAATATAGGGGGATAGAGAGCCACCTGCTTAAATGACCTAAAACTTTAACGAGGGACATTTCTCAGACGGTTTCTGCTTCCCAATTTATCCAATTAAGACCTCAGCAACGAGGCAAGCTCCCGACAAATATTAATTACTCCGTTAATCAATCAGATACAAAGGAGGAGCAACAATGTGCTGAGAAAAGGCCCTATGAGAAGTGAATCTTCCAGCATGGTGTTCGACTGTTGGCATGAACCCTATGGCTGGAGATTCTCAGATGCTGTAGAGGCTCCATAATAATAACAGTGACACATCAGGGGGTGCAGAAAGAAACAGGAGGTGCCAGACACATAAAAAAGAAATATCTTGCATCTCAACTTTCAACACTTGACCACAGGCCCAAACATTAGGCTGCATATGAAGAAATACTAAAACACCGTTCAAGAAATAATTTACAGTCCATTTCAGTTGCAGTGTGTGTGTGTGTGTGTGTGTGTGTGTGTGTGTGTGTGTGTGTGTGTATTGGTGCATAATGATCTGGGTTCAGCAACTTCAAGTCATTTTCGTTTCTTCTTTAGGCCTGTTGAATAGAAGAATCAGTTTACTGGGCTGGTTCTGTGTCGAATGGCACCCAGTAATGCACTTTGAAGGCTCTTATGCCGTACAACTTACATTAAAGGATGCCTTTTTCACAAGCTTTTGTAATTACCCTCGATGGGCATTGAACTCACAACCCTGTGTTCAAAGTGCCATGCGGACCACGAGTTGAGGTCACTACTCACCCTGTCGTGTCCATCTTCTCATCCGTGTCCTTCTCCTCCTCCTTCACCTCTGGGGAAAGATTGAAAACAGTACTGTTTTGATTTTCCCAGTATCCCTAGCTAGTCGTGTGCGCGCGCGCATTACCTTTCTTCTCCTCAACATCCTTCTCTTTCTCCTTCTCCTCCTCAGTCTTAACTCGTTTGGTCTTCTTGTGGTTTGCAGCGTTCCTCCTTCCTCCAGCCTGCCCCTCATCCTCAGAGTCGGAGAACTCCTCCTCGCATGCTATCCTCTTATCATGGGCGCGGACTGACAACAACAACTCATTATTAGCGCGCACACGAGAACACAACAGTGTGTGAGTCAGAGTAACAGTTAATGTGAATAGGTGTGTATGCTTATTGTATTACAGTCTCATTGAGGACAGACAGCTCTCTCCATGGATACCTGGGCCATTTTAGTAGGCAAAATGTGGCAGATAGGAACGCCACGGCTAGAGCTAACATCATTCCTCAATTCTACAGACCAGAGGGGTTATGTCTACATTATACTTTTCTCTGTGGACTTACTGGAGATGCGTTTGTCGGGGTCCTCATCCTCCTCGTCTCCGGAGTCGGGGTGTGGAGCGTCCTCAGGGATGGCCTGCATCTGCACCCCCGGAGCGTGGGGCAACATACGCAGGTTCTCAAACAGCCTTTGTCTTCACCGGGACAGACAGCCAGGGACAGACACGGTCAGTACGTAACCAGGGACAGACAGGGTCAGTACGTAACCAGGGACAGACAGCCAGGGACAGACAGCCAGGGACAGACAGCCAGGGACAGACAGCCAGGGACAGACACGGTCAGTACGTAACCAGGGACAGACAGCCAGGGACAGACACGGTCAGTACGTAACCGGGGACAGACAGCCAGGGACAGACAGCCAGGGACAGACAGCCAGGGACAGACACGGTCAGTACGTAACCAGGGACAGACAGCCAGGGACAGACACGGTCAGCACGTAACCAGGGACAGACACGGTCAGCACGTAACCAGGGACAGACACGATCAGTAAGTAACTTTCAGGTTTAGGCCTTGGGACTAGGTTAAGTTTAGACATTAAAGTTAGGTTATTAAGGCTGAGGTTAGCGTAAGGCCTCAGGTCCCTAAAAGGATAGAAAAACAAGTGTGTGTGTGTGTGTGTGTGTGAGAGAACAAGTGTTTGTTTTACTTGATCTTCTCCAGGTAGTCGTTGGTGTTCTGGTTGGTCATGTTGGAGGGGCTGATGTGAAGCTTGAAATCTGGGCCGAAGTACTCAAAGTAGTCGTTGTAAGGCAGCTCTGATGGGAAATGAGAAACATGAAGCGCAATGTCACATCAGCACAGAGATATACTCTATATTAGTGATGTGAATCTTTACGGCTTTGAGTGCGTTTCCTTTTGTGTGACAGATCTAGGGTTATAATCAATACGCTGCAAGTTTTCAGAAGTGGTTTTATAGCTTTCAGAAAATGCAGTGTGTGTGTGTGTGTGTGTGTGTGTGACCGCGGGGTATGGTGGTGTACCGTTGGGTATGGAGCTGTCCAGAGCCACAGCGGTCTCGAAGGTCCAGCAGCGCGCCACATTGCGGATGGTGTAACCTCCTCCACCCAGCATCAGCAGGGGCAGGTTGAAGCTCTTCATGTACTCAACACACTTAGCGTGACCTGCAATGAAGACATTTTACAACTCATATTCATGCACGTACACATTTAACAAACGCTGTCCATTAAAACACACCAGAATGATGGAGGGCGGGGGTTGATGCTTCCGTTGGTCCTCCTTGCGCACATTTCATTGTCAACCTCCCAACTGGCTAGCTGAGCAAATCCAGCAACTGACTCCATTTATTCATATTTTCTATTACAAACTACAACAACATATTCCCATGTGAACCTGACCTTAAACACCTGGTTAGGGCACACATCTTAAGATAGACTAGACACACAACCACAGTAGTTATGAAGGTTGAAGCTCAAGTGTGCACGCGCGCACACACGCACGGGTGCACGCATTACCTTTGATTGTAAGGTTGAAGCAGCCCAGCCGGTCCCCTGACAGAGAATCCGCTCCACACTGCAACACCACGGCACTGGGCTGGAACATCTCCATCACTTTGGCCATGACCTGCAGAAAGCCATGACCGCGGGAAAGGGCTGGTGAAACGCGAGCAGACGTGCTGGTGAAAGCCCAGAGATGGAACGGTTGTCTCCAAACTCCTAGTGCGGAGAAGAGCACCTGGGTAACTTACAGGTTTGAAGATGGCTTCATAGGACTCGTCATCGATGCCGTCCCTGAGTGGGTAGTTCACCGCGTAGTACTTCCCCTTCCCTGCGCCGATGTCCTGCAAACACACACCACACACACACACCCCACACACACACACACCCCACACACACACACACCCCACACACACACACACCCCACACACACCCCACACACACACACACCCCACACACACACACACACACAACAGTTGCTTGGAGATCCTTATCGAAGACACATCCAAAATGATGCTGGTTATAACCATGTTGATGAATAAGAGAGTGTCTCTCTCACCCGGAGGTCCCCGGTGCCAGGGAAGTACTCTCCATACTTGTGGAAGGAGACGGACATGACCCTGTCTGTGGTGAAAAACGCCTCTTCCACTCCATCTCCATGGTGGATGTCGATGTCTATGTACAGCACTCTCTGGTGGTACCTGGTAGGAGACACATACAGGGCGTTGGGTTTCAACGCACGCACGCACGCACGCACTTTTCTGTCCTTCTCAGAGGCAGATTATGATAAGGGACACTGACAGAGACTGGCGAGGGACCCTGACGGAGACTGGCGAGGGACCCTGACGGAGACTGGCGAGGGACCCTGACGGAGACTGGCGAGGGACCCTGACGGAGACTGGCGAGGGACCCTGACGGAGACTGGCGAGGGGCAATGACACCCAGGGACCCTGACAGAAACAGGCGAGGGACCCTGACACCTGGAGTTCTTACTTCAGCAGCTCCAGGATGGCCAGAACGATGTCGTTGACGTAGCAGAACCCAGATGCTTCAGACTTCTTGGCGTGATGGAGTCCTCCGGCCCAGTTGATGGCGATGTCTGTCTGCTGCTTGTTCAGCTTCACTGCCCCTGCTGCGTATCGGGTGGAGGAGGGTAGTCATTATAGGGGTTTTAAGTCCCGGGTAGGTTTTAAGTCCCGGGTAGGTTTTAAGTCCCGGGTAGGTTTTAAGTCCCGGGTAGGTTTTAAGTCCCGGGTAGGTTTTAAGTCCCGGGTAGGTTTTTCATCGACAGCTTTAAATAATCACTACAAAAAAAAAGTAACCCTAACTTCGGATGGCATAAAGTTTGTCATCAAAATGATGTAAACATGAATATATATATATATATATATATATATACATAGTTAACTGGAGATAAATAGACTGGGTTCTATGTTTTTCCCTGGCTACCTGATAAGTCTGTTCTCTAGTATCATTTATAGACTAGGACTACCTCCCAGCAAGGTCACACGGTCTCCCTCTCCATGAGGAACAGCCTCGCACGCATGCACAAACTTTTGTGATTGATAAAATTATTAACTGTACCCAAATAAATTAAAATAACTTGTTAATGACTGTTCGATAACATTTCAGATTTTACTTTTCCAGAAAGCTCCCATGGCCCAGAAATGTTTTTAACAAAATGCTCTTTCCTGACTACAAATCCTTTGACCAGTGAGAAAAGAATGAACAACAGACTCCAAGAGACGGAGAGACTTACCAACAGAGCCTCCTGTTGAGAGCTGACAGAACTCAAACAGTCCGTCGAACACGGGACAATCCTCTCCTACATTGACTGAGAACAACGACGACACACAACATGTTACACACGTTATTGAACAGGACATTCACTCGAGATTCATCAAGCATGAAGCAGAATCAAAACGTGAGCAGGCTCAGAGCGAATATTTTATTTCACAGGACACGGTATGAAAGTAAACAACACAGTTATTAGAAATATTTCGCACACTTATTTTTTAATAACCACTAGATGACCCTGTCAACCCAACTCGATGCACTATCCACTTAAACACATACGGTGACCCCAACTTAGGTTATTTTTCATTTACATCTAGCTCTTATCCTCCTCAGTCTAGAAGAACCACTGTTCCACTCACATCTCTGCATCTGTTTGCTGTGCTCTGACATGTTGTCTGGCCGAATAGAGCGCAGGAACTTGATGTAGTCGTCACTGTGGTACTTGGTCATCTCCTCACTGTTGGCCTTGTGAGGCCTCTGGAGACGCCGGAGGTCAGAAAAAAAAGAATCAGGAGACCACAACTATTATTGTGAGGTGTCTTGAGGTGATTTAAACTAGCACAACCCAGAGCAGTAAGATTCTGATCCTGATTTTAATTACCGGCAGAGTTTTAAAATATAATCTTTCCAACATAGTTGGCTGACAGATCAAGAAGTTAGAGGTGGATCAAAAAAGTTAGAGTCTGGTTCCACTCTAAGTTTCTTCCTGGAGCGGAACCAGTCTAGGTTTGCATGCTAGGTATCTGTAAAAGCACTGTGACACCGGCTGATGTAAAACTGACTGATTATAATCACAGTAAAATGCCATCTTTGCAAACTCTTTTTGACCTACATTCATTCATTCACGCATGCGTACGTACATTGTACATACGTGCCCCGTGCCCTTCCAACTGAGCCACAGGACCAACATTGTTTCGAGGCCCAAGTTGCACTCACATAGATCTCCATCTTTCTGTAGAGTCCGTAGTTGAGTAGCAGATTGTGAGTCATGCGGATCCTGTGAGGCTTCATGGGATGGCCCTGTCCATAGTAGTAATTTCCCACGTCGCCTGATGGCAAGAGAGACAGGTTTAAACAATCACGCACGCAGTCGGCCACCGTACGCAAAGCACGAAACACGAGCAGAATGGTCAGACAAGTCTCAATATCCCTTACAACTACTACTTCCCAAAATGTTTACTGGCCAACCATGTGAGTTTGCTGCATCTATCCTGAAACAAAATAACTACACGAACTGTTAACTACACCAAGACGCAGTTCGTGCTCCTCGCCTTCTCGTAATTACTGTACTCATTATCTGTGATTGAATATGCAGATTAACGCGTTAGCTAGCAAACAATCCAACTGAGGTTTTTTGGCTATGGCTACTGTAGTTCATAACAACGTTAGCCAAGATGACACAAGCGCGAAGTGTTAACATGATTTATCGCAACCTCAGTTAAATTGTAACGAAACAATCTCAAGTTGATCCAGGTAGTGTTCTAGGTAAGACAGGTTAGCTAGCGTTAGCAAGCTAACATATCTGTGCCTTGTTAGCTAGCAGCTAACGCGGCTACGGTACTTCTTTTAAGAGGGAACAAATCCTCTATCGAACACCGAATCCTCGTTGATACAGGGACTAATACTCCGGACCACACTGAGGAATATAACCACAAATCTTACCATCATAATAATAGCAAACTTTCTTCTTTGTTCCCCCTGCAGAAGACAGCGCCATTTTACTCCAATTCGCTAATGCAGAGTTCTTTGTGCCCACCGGATTCGCTACCCACGCTGAAGAAAATTGCGCTATCGACTCGTCCAATCACTGAAGCCGGCTCAGCTCGAAGGCGTTGTTGCGAAAGATGCGCATATAGTCTGCATCATTCTGAATACAAGTCTAGTCCAGGACTAAAATGTAATTACCATGGACCCATATGTACACGGTGTACATGCTGAAAGCAAAGCGGAAAACTTTAAATACGGCTCATATGACTCTTCTGTTGCCGTCTGTAATGTGAAAACCTTATAAAAGCTAATGCGGAAACAAGTAAAATGACTGGTTGGTTTAAAAATGACAACTTCAAAAAATCTCTTTAAATCCATAATATAACAAAACATGGAATAAAAAAAAAATGAACGAAAATTCTGAGGATTTGTCTCTGCTTTCTTGAACTGGTAAAATTACCAAACCAAACGTAACATTTGAAAACATGAATACCGATTTCAAAACTAAAACTGCCTTTAGGTTTAGATTAGCCTCTGCTCTCGAACTATTAAAATGTGCATTTTCATCCTGGAGACCCTTAAGGTCATTGCACATCATCTCTATTAATGTCCTGTTCTACAACCACGTTTCCAAAAAAAGTAGTGACGCTGTTTAAAATGGAAATAAAAACAGAATGCAAAGATGTGTAAATAATTTAAACCTTCTATTTAATAGAAAATAGTACAAAGACAACATCACATGTTGAAATTGAAAAATGTTCATTGAAAAATATATGCATACGAAACCATACATAAATAAAATCCAGAAACGCCGCTGCGTTCTTTGGGCTCGAGCTCATTTAATATGGACTGAGGCGAAGTGTAAAACTGTCCTGTGGTCTGACAACTCAAAATTTGAAATAATTCTTGGGAGTCATGGACACTGCGTCCTCCAGGCTAAATAGGAAAGGGACCATTCGGCTTGTTATCAGTGTACAGTTCAAAAGTCAACATCCGTGATGGTATGGGGGTGCATTAGTGCACATGGCATGGGTGACTTGCACATCTGTGAAGGCACCATTAATGCTGAACAATATATATAGGTTTTGGAGCAACATATGCATGCTGCCATCCAGACAATGTCTTTTTCAGAGAAGGCCTTGCTTACTTCAGCAAGACAATGCCAAACCACATTCTGCACGTATTACAACAGCATGGCTCCATAGTAAAAGAGTCCGGGTGTTAAACTGGCCTGCCTGCAGTCCAGACCTGTCACCCATTGAAAATATTTGGCGCATTAAAAAACGATAAAGCTGACAAAGGAGACCCAGAACTGTTGAGCCGCTGAAATGCTATTTCAAGCAAGAATAAAATAACATTTCACTTTCAAAACTACAGTAACTGATCTCCTCAGTTCCAAAATGCTTACAGTGTTGTTAAGAGGTGATGCAACGCAGTAATAAACATGGCCCTGGCCCAACTTTTTTGAAACCTGTTGCTGGCATCAAATTCAAATTGGGCATATAATTTTCCCGAAAACAATAACATTTCTTTGGTTCAACATTTGATATGTTGTCTTTGTACTATTTTCAATTAAATAAATGGATTAAATGATTTGCACATCATTGGATTCTGTTTTTATTTGCATTTTAAACAGCGTCCCAACTTTTTTGGAAACAGGGTTGTGGTTGGTCATATACATTCATCATAGTGATACATTAATTCCAACTCTGCCAACCACTAAAAAAAACTTTTTAGGGTCATTGCCCTGGATATTGAAGTAGCCCAGCACAAGGTTGCTAATGATGAGATGATGATGATGATAGCATACAAAATAACCTATATATACTTTTCTATAGTTTAGTTTTTTAGCCACCAGATGGTATAACTGTGCCACAATATGTGAGTCTGTGCAACTTTGCAACTGTCTAAAGAGTATTTGGCTATAGACCTACTACAATCTCTGGTAGTTAGCTACCCAAACCTGACGTTAAAGAGATGATCTGCAAGAGTGGGTTCTGATTTTCCAAAAGGGGTGCTCATTTTCAAATAAAGTACATGCAACAAAACTTTCACCAACAGGTTTGAATCTAACACTAGGTCACTGACCTAGGTCTGCAAAAATCTAGGTAACTTTCTCCAAAATGTTCTACAAACAGCGGAGGAAATGTGGGTTTCCTGCTTATGCTCTCTGGTGGTTATGGTGATCTGTCAACCCACCACAAGCATTTATTTCATATAAAGTGAGGGATGACAAACAGAACAGCGTGCATTTATTTGATGTATGTTGTAGAGCTTAGCCGTAGGTGTCTATATTTCTGTTCCTCTTTTCTATCTAGTTATGACTGCTACTGACAGATACGATGAAGATAATTTTTTAGTTCACATTTACAATGTGGATCTTATGTGCTTATTTCAGGAGCAAATTTTACAAAATCTGATATCTGTATTTTTAAATGAAATGAACAGTAAAAAATGTGTCCCTTTCTTATTCATTAGGGAATGGCATTGTTCTGTATTACAGTTTTTTCTGAATGCTTAAACCCTAACCGTGATTGTCATAGCACAATTTCTAAAACTATTAATACTTATAGCAAAACCACTCACTGAGTTTGCACTACTAAAAGCACAAACACTGCTTTACACTCAGTTTGCAATTTTGTAACACACACTTTGCAAAACTGTAGATCCAATCCACTGCACAGCACTCTTTTTGCGGAACTGTAAACACAACTCACTGCTTTACACTCATTTTCCAAATGATCAACACACTCCTAGCAAAACTATACACATGTATGGCTATTATTTACACTATTTTGCCAACTGTCTGGCACACTGTCACATGTGAAAACTGTTTTAGGTAATTAGTTCACTTTGCAATCAGCCTAA
>JACXGI010008028.1:0-34972 GCA_016801175.1 Esox masquinongy
GACTCGGGGAAGGAGGAGTAGTGTGGTGCAGCGGAACGGCATCGTCTCTTTTTTGAGGCACCCCACACCTGTCCTCCCCGACCTCTGCCCGGGAGCGCAGCCGCCCCCAGGTCCATGGGGACGGCGGTGTCCAGTTGTTGGGGTGGAACGGACGGGCCTCTTTCGGGACATCCTCGGGCAGCCAGCAGATTGTCGAGACGGATAGACAGGTCCACCAGCTGGTTGAAGGAGAGGGCCGCGTCTCGACATGCCAACTTCCTCCGGACGTCCTCGCGAAGGCTGCACCGGTAGTGGTCGATGAGAGCCCGCTCATTCCACCCAGACCCCGCTGCCAGGGTCCTGAACTCCAGTGCGAACTCCTGCGCCGACCTCGTCCCCTGCCGCAGATGAAAAAGCCGTTCACCCGCCTCTCTCCCTTCGTGTGGATGGTCGAACACGTCTCGGAAGCGGCGGATGAACTCAGCGTAGTTGCCCTGGGTGGGACCCTCGGTGTTCCATACAGCGGT
This sequence comes from Esox masquinongy, assembly GCA_016801175.1. Lineage (NCBI taxonomy): Eukaryota > Metazoa > Chordata > Actinopteri > Esociformes > Esocidae > Esox > Esox masquinongy. Next base: position 507 of record JACXGI010008028.1, read on the forward strand.
GGCCCACTCCAGGGCTTTCCCAGACAGGCAGGAGACGAGTGAGGAGATCTTCTGGGCGTTGGTCGGTGCAGGATGGATTGCCTGGAGCGCGATGTCGACTTGTAGTAAGAAACCCTGGCAGCGGTCCGCCGTCCCGTCATAATCCCAGGGGAGCGGGATGTGCATCGCCCCCACGCCGGGAGGCGCAGCCTGGGGTGGCAGCGGCACGGCCGGTGTTGCGGGGTTCTGCTGGCTCAGCTCTAGGCGCTGCACTGCTTTAAGGACGCTGTCCATCGCAGCACCTAGGCTGGCCAGCATCAACAAATGTTCCTTCACTAGATCCGCAACACCGGCCTCATTTTCGGCTCCTCTGTGCTCCATGACTTCAGAGGGTGTGTTATTCTGTCGGGCTTTTACGGAAACGAGGAGCAGGAGATGAGGAGCTTCGTAAAAAGTATTTCCTTTTAATGAGAAGAAGCACAGACGTATGCTCACCAAAGTGAGACAATAACACACAAAGACTAGGGGAGCAGAGGGAACATATATACTGGGGGGAATGATTGTAAATGAGGACCAGGTGCGCTAAACAAGACAACAGGTGAGATGAATAGATGAGATGGGCGGTGGTGTCAGAAGGCCGGTGACGTCGACCGCTGGAGCCTGCCTGTTGCAGGGGGAGGAGAGGCAGCAGAGGGCGCAGTCGTCACAATAAAGAAGGGTTCGGGACTTACGATGTGGAGAGTTTCTGCCCATTTTTTATTTTAACAAGAGATGGGCCTTATTATCAGATCTGCCCATAGTAATGGTCCCTTAATAACCACTAGTACAAACTGTAGTATATGCAGGTTGGAAATCATCCAGTTTTTCACACAAGGTTTGTAGTCCAACACAGCACTACAGTAAATATCGCATGAGCAATGCTATTATTTTGAATGAACAAGCAATGCCTAGGCCGACCACACATTATGACTAGGTTGATTCAATCATGGTTTGGGTTTAAAATATAGTTAAAAATAAAAACAATGATTCTGGTACATGTGTATGTATGAGCAATGGTGATTTTTGTAATAAAAATTGTTTTTTAAAGTCAGCATTTACTTTTAAGTTGCATTATATGGCATTATATAAATTTGCATGAACAACGGTGAATCGCTGACAGGTAAAGATATGTTATTTTAGGTAATCAAAACATTTGTAAAGGCGTCTTATGAAATTGTACAACGGGGATCAACGCAAGATTGTTTTCTTCACATTGGTAGAAATGTTTAACAGGCAACGTTGGTTAAAAAACTGTAGTATTTGCGAGTTTGAGAATACCGGTCTGTGTTAGTGTGGGCGGAAGCTGTGACTTTGTTATACTGAATAGTCTCCCCTTCTCGAGCCGTAAACCTCAAATGAATTGCGTTGGTACGACCGCCAAAAAGAGCATCCCGAGGGTCAAGGCGCTCTGGAGCATCAAAGGTCTTCAAGAAAGCTTTGACATCTGCGGATGTGTTTTTAAGCTGATTCCACTCACACTCCCATATGTATTGAACATGTACGTTGTGTTGTTCTTTTAAAGCCTCAAGCTTTGTCACCCATTGTTGGTGCATCAACCCGTACTGAATCTTTGTCACCGGATTGATGCTTGCTGAACAATGACACTTTAAGTGACCGTGCCAGAAACAGCCTAGAAATTCATAGACTGTGCACACCCCATCGCGTTCAGCGATATCCATCAACATAGTAGGCACCGATTTTCACTTCGCTCCTGTTCAGGGCGTGATGTATTGATATATTCTCATCAGAGGCCTCATATTCAAGCCACTGGATTGAGCTGTTTGAGAATGTCTTCTGACAACGATTGTAGTTGTCTGAGGGGACCAATGCAATGGTGTCCTCGGTGAGGAATCTGTTGCAAAAGACTTTCATGCAAGCCGAAGCAATCGTAATTGCCCGGAATGGGTCAACACCACCACACTCCAAGAACTCGAGTCTGTAGCGCATACAACCCTCTCTCAAGATGACCACATCATTCATGCAGTAAGTCTTTATTTCATCCTGCATGACAAAGGGGTCTGCGGGAACAGTTGCGTACCATTGCAAAAACTCTTCTTTTTCTTTAGCTATCATGGTATTCACACCGTAGTAATGTGGTTCCGGATGGAGGCCAGCATAGTTCTCATTCTCCTTGATGTTAAACTTGTAAGGAAAGTAGCCTTTTTTCAAATCCTTAAAACCCATAGCACGTGGCAAGGCCACCAGCTTCATCGGTAGGAAGCAATGACTATCAATGTATCACTGGTTGAATGTGCTATCTGTAAAAATCATGAGCTTGCTACCATTACGAGAATGCAGCACATCTCATTAGCAATAAGTGTCGTGCCAATACCATTGTTAGCAAGGTACTGCATCAAGATGTAAACATCGAAACCTTTAGAGTTATGTGATATAAATGTGTAGTCATTATATTTCGGTTGCCTAAACTTTTGGAAAAAAGCAGCGACACAACCATCTCCGGCTGAACACCACGTCTCGTTATCAAAGCTTATTGAGCACACAAAATTTGCAGTGTGTACACCGTTCACCGGATTGGCAATTGTCTAAAAATCATAAAATATGTAGCGCACACTGGGGTCCTCAGGCTTAGACAGTTTTATGAAACACTGATGGTTCGTTTCAACTGCCAGATCCACGTTACAACTAGGACACACGTTAGCCGTGCACTTGTGTGCTTTATAGTTGGTAATACTAACGTTGTAGTGACGGCCACAATCGACACAGTATTTCTTCTGGTCACACCTGCTAACCCAACGACCCACACTTTTGTGTTGCTTCAAGCGTTTATGCTGTCTATAACAAAAGTCAGAATAACATATCCGCTTACAGTCCGGGTACTGCTTTGTGTTACGGGGTTGGGTATGACAATCTTCATGAAGACAGACACTACAGCTATGTTTACAGCCATGATCACCACGGGTGTTAAAACCTGTATAACACCACTCACAAATATATGACACACCCAGAAAAGCCTTCAGATTCACGATGCCATAGAAATGGTTATCGTGTAAGTACATAAAGACGGTTCTAGGGTGGGTGGCCTCGCTGTTTTGAAACTTGGTAAAGTGACCATCCCGTGTTCGATGAAAGACAACAATTTTACACCCAGTCATTTCTTCAAACCGAACAATATCTGTGAATACCACACATTAATCTAACGCTAAACCAGCTCCCGTATGTAACTCATAACCACTAGCCTCAGCCTCAGCATATGTGTACTGCGGGTTCAACAGACCCATCAAACAAATGGAAAAACTTGTAGAATCATTATTCACAGCCACATATAAATGCCTTCTTTTTTTATTGATAATCTGCTCTATCAACAGTGTTTGAGCTTTACGTCGTGGGGCACCACCCTCATGGTTGTTGACAATTTGTACCACCAGCTCTAGTGATTCATCAATCATAATCTCAGCATTACTCTGCATAACACTTTCAAGTAAATTACCAAACGTGCGTTCATTATATTCATCCGCTCTCATGGTCACATGTACGGGGGATATCAGAGATTCACCAACCAACTCAAATGATCACCAGGCCCGTGTACAAAGTCTGAAGCTCTAACAATCAAAGTATCCAAGCCTGCCATAATGATTGCATAGAATGTGCCAAAATCCCCAACTTCACCAGTATTTTGTAAATTTAACAACTGTCATAATTCAAGGTTGTCAAACGCATTACATTGTATAACTCTAATAACGCCATCATTGCAATGAGTTTGTATCAGAGAGCTCGGAGGAGAGTCAACCAGATCATGTGAAAAACGGGGGCTACTAAGCTCGTTTAACAATCCTTGCATCTGAGGATTATTGTGTGCATCGCTGTGTAACAAAATATCGGCCGGCTCATTTGAATTTTGGGGTGTGGTCTGTTGATTATGTGTAGATGTTGGTCATTCCATGTCTGGCCTATTGTTAGCATTATCTTTCGCCATTTCTCTAGCTTAACGTCTGAATAACGATCCACTTACAGGTTAAAATATTCTAACTCAAACATACATTTACATACATCACAATTTTGATGAGTTGACGGTAAAATATGTATTACCTTCAGCTTTCAAGCTTGAAAGAAAACAATGAAACAAAAATCCCCTGACGCTGTGCAGCCACAAGTTGGGGTGTCCGTAACTGAAGCCATTATGGTGATGTACTCTGTATCATCACCGGGGATTCCTCAATCTGTTGTTTGGTAAATAGAGTACAAAGGTTCAGCTGTATGCATATTGTTGTAATTGTTAATAACATTTTAGTACAAGACTAAAAATGTCTGTAAATAATTAGACTTACACAAAAAGTATCTGCTCAGGTTGTTTAAGATCACAACCGCCCAGTCCAACTGACACTGATGTGGGTCACTTGGTCTGAAATAAATACAAAGAGGGTTAACAAGCGTATACGGGTAATTACAGCTAATTAACAATAATGTAAAAAGTCTACTTACCAAGATTTGAAGGCCCAAAAATGTGTTTAGCAAACACGGCTGGGTTTAATTCCGCTCAACCTAAACCACAGATTTAAACAGACCATATGAAATACAGATAAAACCGTATGGATTGCTCAATCGTAAAATTGATTTACACATTCTTAAAAAGTTCCAGTGTGTCATTTGTTAGCGTTTGCAATTGCAACACAATTCAAATCAATTACTTCAAATAAAATAACTTGTACTTACAATGTAAACGGCATACTCCGCGCTTGAAACAACAGCTGACTTCTGTGGATGCAGCGGGGTTTAATAATGTCTTTACATCACAGCCGGGGCGCCTCCAGCAGGTCAGGCCTCTTAACTTTGTCATTGGTTACATGTCATCGTTCTTCACGTTAGAACTATACCGGACACAATGATTAAAATTGTGTATTACGCTTAACTAGCTCGTTCAGATATTTGTTGACATTTGACAAGCAAATATATTGATACTTCATGTCCGGTAGAAACGCCGTTGTCGTTAGTTATCGCGGCTCAGCCGTGACATCACGTCATTTAATTTGATCTATTAAAGACAAACTTATCCGCTTACATATAAACGCTGGCTATTGTCACCATACCGCCATTAATCTCTTCAACATTTAACAAACACAAGACCATAATACAACAATCAAAAATCGGTTTTCACGAGTTGGTCATTACGAGAATGCAGCACATCTTACCCGGAAGTCACAGCTTCCGCCCCACACTAACACAGACCGGTATTCTCAAACTCGCAAAAACTACAGTTTTTTAACCAAAAAAAATGCCTGTTAAACATTTCTACCAATGTGAAGAAAACAATCTTGCGTTGATCCCCATTGTACAATTTCATAAGATGCCTTTACAAATGTTTTGATTACCTGAAAAACCTACCTGTCAGCGATTCACCGTTGTTCGTGCAAATTTATACGCTACCTTCTGGGTGACTTTGTAACGTTTTGCCATATAATGCAACTTAAAAGTTAATGCTGACTTAAAACAAACAATTTTTATTACAAAAAATACCATTGCTCATACATACACATGTACCAGAATCATTGTTTTTATTTTTAACTATATTTTAAACCCAAACCATGATTGAATCAACCTAGTCATAATGTGTGTTCGGCCTAGGCATTGCTTGTTCCTTCAAAATAATAGCATTGCTCATGTGATGTTTACTGTAGTGCTGTGTTGGACTACAAACCTTGTGTGAAACACTGGATGATTTCCAAACTGCATATACTACAGTTTGTACTAGTGATTATTAAGGGACCATTACTATGGGCAGATCTGATAATAAGGCCCATCTCTTGTTAAAATAAAAAATGGGCAGAAACTCTCCACATCGTAAGTCTTGAACCCTTCTTTATATCTTACAAGTTTCCCACACATAATTCCATGTTTGTGTAAAAACACCATGCTACATCCCCATTGTAAAACATGGAAGTTTATACCGGTTGTATGACATCTGTTGCACCAATTGTCGGAACATAAAATACCTGGGGGTTATAGCATTGCTGAACCCTGGCACCCTTTTGTTAAACACCAAACATCTTGCCGCTGATATAACACTTATTTATTGCCTGGGAATTTAACATTCCGGAACCCTAAGACCTCCATTGTTAAAAATCAAACATAACCCACCTGTTATAACACTCGTCTGGGGTGCTTATCAGTCGTTGTAAAACATCAAACATGGACACATCGATGTAATCATAAATTACCAAGTCACCGGACATGCATACGTCATTCTGGAAGTCCCGCCCTAACACACGTCATACAGGAAGTCCATACGTCACACCGGAAGTCCCGCCCAGCAAACTGGATGTCCTGCCCACCTGTCAAATCAATCTGGAAGCCCCGCCCACTAGGGTCATAAATAACCATTCAGACACAATATACCCTACATTTACTACTTACGAATAAGTTGGCCATGTTGGATCTGTGTACCAGAAGAAGTAATGAACCCCCGCATTTTCCACAATGTATCAAAGTCATGTACAACACCAAAAGCATATCTACTGTCTGTGTAAATGGTAACACTTTGACTCTCAGCAAGGATACAAGCTCGAGTGAGAGCAAACAGCTTCGCGGCCTGAGCGGAGAGATGGTGTGGCAGTCTATGACCCTCAACCACATCATGATCAGTGACAATGGCATAACCTACATTATTAACAGTGGAAGTAGGAGATTTACTAGCAGACCCATCAACATAAAAAACAATGTCACTATTGGGTAGAGGTTCATCAGACAAGTCATCACATGGGTTACACTGTTGATTAATAGCAGAAAGGCTGTCATGCGGCTCGCCATCTACCTCTGGTGGAACTGCATTTTGACCCGTTTGTGATTAATTCCAAATAGTCAACGAATTAATGTAACAAATGAATTTAATGTATAAAGAGAGTGTTACAAGGACAGTACAAATATCAAAGCTTAAAGTCCTCTGGAGATTTGAGGTGATTGCAAGAGCAGAGAAGCATGCAGAGTTCAGGAGGAAAATGCAAGAAGCTTTTTCCCCCCTTCACTCTGGTTATATTCTAAAACTCAAGTAGTGGGGATTGGTTAGCTGACCTAAGGAAAACAAAACTAGACCTGTAGAAAATACCCCTTATCTCCCGGGGCTCTTGAGATGACACAGGGGTGTTATCTCAAGGATCAAGCAGGCTAAGCAATTAAAAGCAGCCCTGTTGTCCCTGCATTCCAACCTTACAGAAACATCTGTTAACCATAAACATTCCAATGATAACCTACTAGGACACATTTCTATACTAACTAAGAAAGAAACATTTAACTGGTAACTAAATAGTGGACTTTCCATTTTTCGGTTCCTTAACCTCCATGGGGAGGAAAGTGGCTGGATTCAAAACAGGACTCCTTACAACAGTGACATGGAGTAACGACAGTAAAATGTTATGGTAATTTCAGAAACCTAGCACCTGACAGATGACTAGTTTTGTGTTCTAACAAAATGGAGGCAACAGAGTGAGGAACTTGTAGCTCGAGCGGCTGATAACACACCAGAGGTTGTGCTCGCAAAACAGCATCTACTGCTGCTGCCACAGCCTTCAGACAATAGGGAAGGCCTTGTGCTACAGCGTCCAGTTTAGAAGAGAAGTATGCAATTGGCCTCAACTTATCACCATGTTTCTGCATTAATACAGAGGACATATAACCATCCTTTTCACACACTGCTTGAATAAACTTCTTTTTAGGATCAGGGAGCCCTAAGGTAGGAGAAGTATCCAGGGCCCGTTTCAAAGAAATAAAGGAAGCATCGCCCTCAGGAGTCCACACTACTCTAGCATGCGATGCAAGCTTCTGGCCGTAGGCCATGTCCTGCAAGGGCTGTACCAAATGAGCATATTCAGGAACCCATTGCCTACAGAAACCTGTCATGCCCAGAAAGGACAGAAGTTGAGTTTTAGTGAGAGGTTTTGGGATGCCAGTGATGGCTTCTATTCTGTCTGCACTTAGACTTTTACCCTCTGGTGTTAGTTTGTGGCCTAGAAAAATAACTTCCTTCTGGATAAACTCTAGCCTATTCAAATGGGCTTTATGACCTTGCGAGGCCAAGTACTGTAACAACAGCACAGTGTCTTTTTCACACGTCTTTATCTGGGGAACAGACAAGAAGATCATCAACGTATTGGATAAGGGTGCTGCCATGTTTAAATTGGAACCCTTCCAAGTTATCGCGGACGCAAACATGGCAGTAAATTCACAATAACCTTGAGACAAACTCGTCCACGTGTATAATTGGCCGGAAATTTCAAATGCAAACCAATACTGTGAATCCTTGTGCACAGGAATACTAAAAAATGCATTAGCTAGGTCCACTACAGAAAAATACTGACTTTTGCCTGGGACTTGAGTCATGATTGTATATGGATCAGGTACAATTGGTGCGCGCGCATACACTGCTTCGTTAACTTTTTTAAGTTCTTGTACAAATCGCCAAACCACAGGTTGTCCAACAACTTTGGCTTTCTTTACTGGGAAAATAGGAGTGCGACAGGGACTGTTTGGACATGGAACAATTTTGCCTTTCTATAACAATGCTTTAAACATGGGAGCTATCCCTTCAATAGCCTCTGCTTTCAGTGGGTATTGAGCCTGGCATGGTCTATGGGGTCCTCTAGCTGTAACTACAAGAGGCTATGCATTGTTTATTAGCCCAACATCATATTTATGCTGTGACAACAGCAAGAACTGGACAACAACAAATGAACTGGACAACAATTGGAAAACAGAAATTAATGTTTTGGGTAACGCTGGCCCTTGTCATCTACAACCGACAGAGGGGTAGTAAATCGCTCAGTGGTCTGTCCTCCACTAGCCCCTACTGTAATTATAGTTCTACCACTCAATTTCGGAAGCGGGTCCCATTCCTGGGCTCTAAGGACAGAATATCCCACTCCAGAATCAACCAAAAATTCAATCTGTTTACCATTAATTGTAAGAAACATTGTGGGTTTAATTTGGTAGTACTCTACGTGTTCTCTAAATGCTTGTACATTAAGTGTCTGCATAACATCAATATATGCGGGGTCATGTAATGGATTGATCTCACCGGTAGATGTGTCCTGTCCTGCCCTCTCTGAACGTCAAAACCCCTCCTCTTGGTAGTTCTCGTTCCTATGTGTTCCTCTTGGATTACTCACTGTAAATCCACTGGAATTAAAATTGTCTCGATTCCTTTGGCCACCTTCTCTCATGTCCTTTTCAGGACAATCGCAAACCCAATGTTCAAGCGAACCACAACAGAGGCAGGCATTGTCCGAATTGGAGCGGTTAGCATAACCTCGTCCTCTGCCTCGAGTCTGTGTTCGTCCTCTAGCTCTACCACGTCCTCTTTGGTTGTAGCCACTGTAGAAATCTAGTTGGGCCATCTGTAGTTTCGTTTCACGTTTCCCTTTATCATCTTTTTTCTTGTCTTCTTGGCCCTCGTAGACTTTTTCAGCGTGCTTGATATACGGCCAAACGATTTCCATGCGGCCCTCATCCAAGGCAGTGCTTCTTCACATGTTTCTGTAAATCTGGGAGCAGACCTGCAACAAGTCTCATCTTACACTAGTTCCCAGGGAGAATCATTAGCCCCATCTGGTTTGCGGCCCATCCCACTGTGAATCTCAAATTCTTTCTCAAGTCTATTACGATAGTCTGTGACTCTCCCTGTTTCTGTTAGCAGTCAGAAATTTTCTCCCAGTTCATCCATCTTGGGAAAAAGGCACCTATCCGTCCACACAGCTCCATGATTGTTAACCTGTATTGAGAATTAGCGTCCCAATTGTACGGGGCATTCTGCATGGGCCACTCTCCTTTCACCCTTCCCCATCTCAGCTGTAGTGCATTCATCATTACCATTTCCTCTTTGACTATATTTGGTTTATATTGTTCAAGCATCTGTAGAAATACACGATTGAATTCCTCTCATCCTTCTTTTTCGAGGCGGCCATGTCTTTCAGGTCAGCAGGCAACCATGGGCGGTAGACGAAAATAGTTGAGGGCGCGTAGTCATCACCTCCTGCGACCGGATTCGCAACTTCTACCATCGGGAACCAACCTTCAGGCTGCCCGAACGGTGTGACGCTCCTGGTCCTCCCAGCAATTGGGGACATTGCACCAAGGTTAGCCGCGAGCGAAGGGTAAATCTTCTGGGCAGGAGGGGGACTTTCTTGAGGCGGCTTCGGTAGTATTTCTGCCCGTGGTTCAGGAACTGCTGCGGACTTTCATAGCGGGGCAGCAGTATAGGAGGCCGGCCAGAAGAAGGGCAGTCAAGGTCCACATTCACTTTAGTAGGAGAAGCCAGAACCCATTGATCAGTACTCCCTACACTGCCTAAATCTTTTATCAGTCTCTTCTTTCCACATACCATTAGCTTTCCAATCAACTTTCCGTCTCCCCTTCTGTATTTTCTTAATTTTCCCCTGCTCGTATTCCTCCAACTTCTCTTTCAACCCATGCAACTGTCTTTGGCTAAAGCTGCCATTCTTTGGAAATCCCAAAAACTCCCAGAGATACAATTCTTCAAGTCCAAACACCATACTTATCTTTCATTATCTCTGCTGGTCCAACGTAACTACGAGGGACGATCAATGGTTTACTGCCGCACTTACCCATGTTCCCGATTTACCCAGTAAATCTAGTTTATCTCAATTAACGTGCCCAGCATGCGTTAATAAGCTCGCCAGCCCATAAGTGAGTAAAAGGTCTAACCTTAACTGCAGATTTTAACTATAAAAGGTCCGACCTTTGCTGCAGATTTTAAACCTGCGGTCTAACCGCAACTGTATTGTGCTCTTAATCTTAATAATCTCTAAATTAATACAGGACAATCATCAGTACTTAAAGGGGAAAAAGTGGTGTGGTAAGATGCTGCACAGCTGTCCTATGTCAATAAAACACATTCCCTTTGTTCTATCACTACCTAGGGGCAGGCTGTCCTCCCCCACATGGGTAACCTTTTCAACTCTAAAGGGACACATAGCATCTGGACAAACAACAGATACTCTGATGGTTTAAACAGATAGGCAGATTGACAAGTAACCCTATGATCTGCTGATACCAGTCAAAGATGCCCCTAAACAAATACCAGATCCCCCTCTCCCACATTCCATTTCTTATCTAAACACTCAATACTTTAATCAGTAAGAATACATCAGTTCAAGAAATTTCCCTGACATTTACTTACTGATTTAACGTGCACTTTTACATTCAGCATTTATCCATTTCTTATGCATATAAAAACAAACATTTAGGAAAAAATAAGAACACACAAATTAATTGTGTGAACAGGCTTTTGTAAAAAAACAACAACATTGTAGGCTATAGTTGTATTAACTATATTGACTTCACATTGCGAGTGATGTGACTGACGCGAGTCCTTTTTGAAATCCATTGAGCCAATGCAACGTCATTGGGGTAATCATGATTTGACCTGCTATTAATTATTTCAACCACACAGGTGCCCTCAGTGAGCGCTGTTTAGACGAGGCTTCGAGGAATGAGCCTTTTAGCGAAGCAATGTGCTGGAAAGCGTCATCGATTCAACAAGGCCTCGTTTGGCCATCACTACCATCCCCCAGCACTGTCAACCAAGAGTGTAGACTAAACCAGTTCACCTTGGTCGTGTGCAGACTGGTTTTATATTATTCTTAACAATTTCGCACAAATCAAAAAATATTCAACAGTATGTCTGTGAAACTATATGTTCACAGTATTATGAATGAGTTGTGGTTTTTGGTAGCATTTCGTATTGTGACTGATTTTATAAATTGCATTAGTACTGTACAAAGTTAAAAGTACACAATTTGATAGATTCCCCTGTTCTCCCTACACCAGGCTTTCAGTGCAGAGACCTTCCCATCTCATACTTCTGAGTGGGAGACCTTCCTACGCAGCAGGGACGTCACTAGAGATTCATGGATAGGGGAGCTAGGCCTCTTTGAGGGGGGTCTGGGCATACTCCCCCAGGATTTTTTTAAGTCCCCAAAACATTTCATCATGTATTTTTAGAGTAACAGCGGGTGTAAAATCAAAAATCTAAATAAGGTTATTTTTGGTTGGCTACAAGTATACCTATCACATAGTTTTTTTTAGACACTGATCTAATATGACTTACATAAATTCTATCCAAATAAAGAAACTAAAGTCCACTCCATCCAACACCAACCTAGAGCACAAAAATGGCTGTACTATGTAGTCAAAATACTTTTGTCACCTATAATTTATAATGAATGAACACCTGCATACATTCTGATTCTAAACGTGATTTCTCTGAATCATTAAAAATGGATTATACTTAAAAAAAGATTAGTAACCAGAGCTCCCTTCCTCAGAACAAAATACGTTGACGTCAAACCCAAACAAACCTGTTTCTGTGAAACACGCATGGTTTTGCAAATGTGTTCCATTAAAACCAAAAAATTGAACATAAAGTATTAAGCATTAAAAAAATGTTGTCTACCATATCATTAATTATCATTTCGGAAATTTCACTGTTAATATAAAAATTCAGGCAGTTGGTTAGCAAAGTAGCAAAAAAATACGACCCCCTGTTGTCGGCCAACATCCCCAATTATTAGCCACCTTACTATTTGGTTGAATTACATCATAATTCCTTTTCATTTGTTTTACAAATGACAGATCGTAGTCTTCTCTGAAGCGTCTACTAGAAAGTAGCTAGCTTTCTTGCCTTCCGGTAAAGGAAGAAAATACTGATTACTTTGGTATTACATGATATCTGGTCTGTTGCGCAAGTTGAATTTCACAAATTGTCTAAAACAATATCCATACATCACATTTTTAATGTCTCAAAAAAATTTTTATCCTCCATACATTTCTGCAAAAAATAACTGAAAGGGTTTATTTATTAGCAAAACGTACCGTTGTTTTCCAGTGCATTTACAATCTGAACATGAGTGGATTTAGTTCTCTGACCACTACAAACAGCCGATAATGGGGGTGGCCGATAGTAGGAAGATGTTAGCTACTATTTACAGAAGGGAGCTCGCTTCAGATGAGCATCAAACTCAACCGAACATGCTGCCAAATGAACATGATTCTACACAATTTCTATACAACTTGTAAGAAGTTTAAGATGCGATGGAACGTTGACGAAAAAGCTAGAGGGGAGGGGAGCTAAACCCCACCTAAAATAGGCCTAGCGACGTCCCTGCCAGGCAGTAATCTGCCTAGTGTCACGTTCTGGATGGGGGCCTCTAGACATTACTATGCGCCTGAGGGTCACAGCCAGGGCCAGCCTGCAGAGGTGCCTCTAGGCATCTCTGTGCTGCTGTTTTTTATTGTCCCTATTAGAGGCAGCTGCCCCATGTTGCCTCTAATTGGGGACCCTATTTAAATTGCCCTTGCTTTTGGTTGTGGATCATTGTTTGCTACAGTTTGCGGTACACCCTGCCTTTTGTTGTTTTTGTGTCTGTTAAAAACATTAAAAGGAATGATTCCATTCCACTGCTCTGTGCCCTGTGTCCTGCCTACCTACAACCTAGAAAAAAAGATCTAAAAAAATGATCACGCAAACCATTCCGAATTTTTTTGCAGGCGCCTCATTCTGCCCCCAGCAAGATGCTGCCCTAGGCTGCTGCCCATGTCACCCATACCTAAATCCACCCCTCTGTACTTGCTGTTATTATCTATAGGGCTAAGGTATGCACAACATTTTTAGTGTATTTTTCCAAATTTCTGTCCACCATTCTTACAGAATATGACAACATTCTATGAGAAAAGCTTTAGGTGATTTTAACTTCCATGTTAATAATCAAACTGTTTTTTGATCTTTTAAATTCACTGGACCTTCAAAATGGAAATGGTCCAACACACAATCGTGGCCATATTTTAGATCTAGTAATTAAAATAGGACTTAACTTTGAAATAACTTCCATCATTGATGTGGCCCTGTCTGACCATTACTGTGTATTTTTCAATCTATTGTCTTCCACAACAGAGGTAGCGCACTAGGCAAGAACTTGAAACAAGCTTAGACATGGCTGGTACCAACGGCAAGAATACATACAATAACTCACAAAACACTGACACAAACACAGGGCTTACATACACAGCCTAATAAGAACAAGGACTAACAGGTGTGACGACTGACGAAACAACTAGGGACAGGTGAACTTCATGAACAAGGACAACTAACATAGAAATAACAGAGAACACCAGTGACCAGAAAGCCACACAAGACATGAGACAGAACGTTATAGATCTGAGGTCCTCCCAAACTTTGGACATTTTTAAGTTTTATTGTTTTATTTTTTTTAATTTCAGCATCTTAATTTATTAATATTGTCTTGTTTAGCACATTGAAATGCATTTGATTGTAGGAAATGTGCTAGATAAATAGAGTTTGATTGATTGATTGTAGAAGGAAATCCAGTCAAGCGCCGTCCACAGGGTATGGCATAATGAAGCGATAGCCTTCCTTCTTCAAGATCCCTTTTACCCTGTACAAATCTCCCAATTTACTACCAACAACGCACCCCAAGACCATCACATTGCCTCCACCATGCTTGAAAGATGGTGTCAAGCACTCTTCCAGCATCTTTTCATATGGTCTGCGTCTGACAAATGTTCTTCTTTGTTATCCGAACACCTCAAACTTGGATTTGTCTGTCCATAACACTTTTTTCCAATCTTCCTCTGTCCAGTGTATGGTTCCTTTGCCCATCTTAATCTTTTCTTTTTATTGGCCAGTCTGAAATATGTTTTTTTGCAACTCTTCATTGAAGGCAGCATACCGTAGTCGCCTGTGATGAAAAAGTACATCCAGTAGAACTCATTCAGAGAGAGATCACAGCAACAATGTAACTAGTGAAATGTTTCTGAGGTAGTTAAAGATTCAATACAAGAATGGGTGGGGGTAACCGTTTGCACAGCTGTCTTGTGAAAACAATGTTCCTTATCTCTTCCTATCCCCTGTTTTGTGTCTTCCTCTATCCTTTCATAAAACACATTGATCTGTCTAAGCCCCCACTCTGACATGGTTTACAACAACATCAACACCTCATGTCCTTCTTCAGGGACAACAGCACAGCACTCTCCAACTTGACCATCCTGTAATAGGTACTGTAGTGTAATGAAAAATGTCTGTTGAGGAAGAGTGCAAGGGTATTCGATGAAGAGGTGCGTCTGGCCCCACCAAGTCTTCAACACACCCTTGGTGATGTTATTCAGGGATCCTGCATAACATTTGCTTCTCTAAAGATCTGGCCCCACCAAGTCTCCAACAGACCATTGGTGATGTTAATCAATGTCCTGGGAAACATTTGCTTCTCCAAAGATCTGGAACACCAGGTGTGGGCCATCAGCCCAACCTTCCTGAGCTCACCTAGAGAGGTGTAAAACTCTGAGCAAACTGGAGTGTAACTAAATGCATGATATTGTGGACATTTATCTGTAGTGTTTGGATTTTCCCTGTTCCCCATAAAGGGCAGAATAGGCTGATATGCTTTATTGTACTGTACGGGTTATGGGTCAAACTTCACAAGAACATTGTAGAAATTATTGTCCTTGTTGCATGTCAGACAACAACTGGCAGCAACGCCCCATCCATTCGATAATTTTGCATTGATTAAGTGGGACAGTTCCTGTCCTTTGTGTTCATTGTGTTTGCCAAGGTAAAGTAATGCTAATGACTATTTGGGGGAGTGTTTTAGATATGTCTGATTTTAGGATAAATAGCCATGTCTCCAAAAAGTTAATTGAGTTTGTCCTCGTTAAAGAGACCTCCCAACACGTTGTGTTGTAGTCATATTTAGGAGTTCGCCATCGTTAAAGAGATCTCCCGACACATTGTGTTGTAGTCATATTCAGGAGTCTATCTTTAACAGAAGCTCCTAGCATACCTTCGTGCTATAGTGTCTTAAATACTTATGGTATAGCCCTGACCCGTTGAGCCAATGACTCCACTAGACCTCTGAAGATGTGTTGTGGTATCTGGTACCAAGACGTTAGCAGCAGATCCTTAAAGTCCTGTAAGTTGCGAGGTGGGGCCTCCTTGGATCAGACTTGTTCGTCCAGTACATCCCACAGATGCTCGATTGGATTGAGATCTGGGGAATTTGGAGGCCAAGTCAATACCTTGAACTCGTTGTTGTGTTCCTCAAACCATTCCTGAACCAATTTTGCTTTGTGGCAGGGCGCATTATCCTGCTGAAAGAGGCCAATGCCATCAGGGAATACTGTTGCCATGAAAGGGTACACATGGTCTGCAACAATGCTTAGGTAGGTGGTACGTGTCAAAGTAACATCCACATGAAAATCCCCAAGGTTTCCCAACAGAACATTGCCCAGAGCATCACACTGCCTCCGCTGGCTTGCCTCCTTCCCATAGGGCATCCTGGTGCCATGTGTTCTCCAGGTAAGCGACGCACACACACTCGGCTATCCACGTGATGTAAAAGGAAATGTGATTCATTAGACCAGGCCTCCTTCTTTCATTGCACCATGGTCCAGTTCTGATGCTCACATGCCCATTCTAGGCGCTTTTGGCATTGGACAGGGTTCAGCATGGGCACCCTGGCTGGTCTGTGGCTATGCAGCCCCATGCACAACAAACTGCGATGCACTGTGTGTTCTAACACCACATCAGTACCAGCATTAACTTTCTCAGCAATCTGAGCTACAGTAGCTCGTCTGTTGGATCAAACCACACAGGCCAGCCTTCGCTCCCCACATGCATCAATGAGCCTTGGCCGCCCATGACCCTGTCGCCGGTTCACTGCTTTTCCTTCCTTGGACCACTTTTGATGGGTACTAACCAATGCAGACTGGGAATACCCCACAAGGGATGCAGTTTTGGAGATGCTCTGACCCAGTCATCGAGCCATCACAATTGGCTAGATGAAATTCGCTCAGATCCATACGCTTGCCCATTTTTCCTGCTTTTAACACATCAACTTTGAGGACAGAATGTTCACTTGCTGCCTTAATATATTCCACCCACTGATGGGTGAGATGATAACAAGATCATCAGTGTTATTCACTTCACCTGTCAGTTGTCAGAATATTATGGCTGATCGGTGTATATCCTAATAACTATCTTTTTTAACTAAAACATTTGCTAACAACAAACACAGGAATATAAATTTCCATAACTCGCCTCTTCACTGTTGATATTTAGGCTGGTGTTTTGAGGGTACTATTTAATGAAACTGCCAGCTGAGGACTTGTGAGGCATCTGTTTCTCAAACTAGACACTAATGTATTTATCTTTTTGCTCAGTTGTGCACTGGGGCCTCCCACACCACTTTCTATTCTGGTTAGAGCCAGTTTGCCTTAATCTGTGAAGGGAGTACAAAGCGTTTTACAAGATCTTCAGTTTCTTGGCAATTTCTCGCATGAAATAGCCATCATTTCTCAGATCAAGAATAGACTGACAAGTTTCAGAAGTAAGTTCTTAATTTCTGGCCATTTCTATCTTGTAATCAAACCCACAATTGCTGATGCTCCAGATATTCACTAAACAAGGCCAGTTGTATTGCTTCTTTAATCAGCACAACATTTTTCAGTTGTGTTAACATAACTGCAAAAGGGTTTTCTAATGATCAATTAACTTTTTTAAATTATAAACTTGGATGAGCAAACAACGTGCCACTGGAACACAGGACTGATGGTTGTTGATAATGGGCCTCTGTATGCCTATGTAGATATTCCATAAAAAATCAGACCTTTCTGTTTCTGATCAATTTGATGTTATTTCAATGGACAAAAACTGTGCTTTTCTTTTGCATACAAGGACATTTCTATGTAACCCCAAACTTTTGAACTGTAGTGTACTAATCCAAAGACAAAAAGCTGTGATTGCAGCGAATGGAGACAAGACCAAATATTAACATGCAGGGTTTAAATACTTATGCAAGCAGCATATTCGATTTTTTAACTTTTCTTACAAATATTTCCCAAAATAATACCAGTTTCTCTGTACAATAATTAATTTTGAGTGTGGGTATTTTCAAATAAAATATTAAACAGAACCAATTGTAACCGGGTGAGCGTAATTGTGTAGGATGTAGACAGGACGAGTGTATGAGTGGTTATTGAAGGGCATTCAGATGGTGGCCACATGTAGATCAGTGACACCGAGCGCTGGTGCGGGAGGTAAAGGTAGTTGGCTACAGCTAGCTAGATACCGTTGACCGATGAAAATCCGCCGGAAATTGTAGACCATCCTGGCTCTTTTGGCATATTATTTCCAACGTACTATGGTTTGGGACATACTATTCATAATCTGACATACTATATAGTATGGGTAGTATGCGAATATAGTATGTGAGACTGGTTTTAGTCTAAATGTTGTGTATTTGGTTTTCAGAGTAATTGAGTGGCTCAAGCAGGGATTTGAGAAGGTGGTTCCCCAGCCAACTGACATCAACAAAGACATCTCAGTGAAGGCCGTCTGCGCACAGAAAGGTACTCTACCACAAAGCTTTATATACCCTTACGTATTATTGTGTTGCTTGGGTGTGCGGAGCAAAAGTTCCTGTCATCAATCTTAGATCTTGTTCTGTTGAGGGTGGAAACCACCAGCCGACCAATATAAAATATATTAGCAGCATATTATTTATTTTTAAAGACATTTTGTTGCATATTCATTAGCTGTTTGATCTGCCCTTGCAGTGCCCTCCGAACCTCCAGAAGCTGAAGAGGAGGCCAAACCCAAGTGAGTTTCACAGATGTGTATGCTGTTGTATATTGTATATACATTGCAAGTTAATTGACACCACAAGCTTGACTTGTAAGTGCAGATTTTGAGTGTATTGTGTGATACAGGCAAGCTAGAGTGGCACAGTATATATCTATGCTTACAGATGAGGTCAGATCCCGCAAATATTAGTGTACACAGGTTGTAAAGGTATTTGAGTAGATTAATGGGGGGTTAGAAATGTATTTAACTTTTTGTTGTTATGTATCTGTTTCCATAACAATGAAATGGAGAAACAACCCAAGTAGGTGACAAAAAGTCCACAGCTCAGATTTGGCAAGAAGTGCCATGCATAGCTTTTATTCTATATAAAACCTGTCCTTTTTTTAGGTGCAGCTAGAAAGCCTTGTACCACATCTGTAGTAAATTATTCTGCATAAGCTTGCCCATTGCAGGGACATATTCGTATGGCTGCATGAGTACCCTACCATAGCCTAGCAGTTTTTGGTCCATCTAGTAAAGGGCAAATAAAAATGCAGGAATTTATCATTCTTCCTAGCTACATTATCTTGTACCAGTTGTCTGACACAATATAGAGTATTGCTTCAAAGTGCTAATGACTTTAAAACATGCTATACTGCTATGCATGATATCAGATGCAAATATGTGCAATGATTTATAGTCGCTATTCTAATCTAATCTGTCCTCAACAGTGTGGTGGGCTGGATCGTTCACGGCTTTGGTCGCATATTACCTCAGCCTGTGTTGACACCTGGTGGATCGGTGAGTGACTAACTTCCCAATGACACAAGACGACATCATTTCCCTTCTGTTTTAGATTATTTTCTACAGTTTGGTGTTTTATTTTCTACAATTTCATGAAGTTCAATTTGCAATTATGGCCTAGCCTCATCTCAGAAATGTACACCAGGCTCAGGCTCTCGCCAAGCTGTTTGGCATTTTATCACACTGCTCATTCAACCAGGAAATACTTGCTGCTTCCTAAGTTGGTGAACACCAGACAATTTATAGGTGAACACCAGCCAAAATATCAATAAACAACTTAGAGATTTTTTGGGGGTTGAAAAACTTCTAAATATTTAAAGTATTTATTTTGTGCATTTCCTTGAACATCCTTGAACCAGCCCTTAAATGCTTAGTCTGATTATGTGGGCATTAAAAAAATTGAAATTGGAGAATTCTTAAATTCTGCATGGAGCTGAGAGAGGATGTACATGAACAGATGCTAAAATCGAACATTTGTTTTGTGTTTTCCCCTCTGATAGGAGAATGTGGAGATTGTGCAGAACAGTAAGTAAAGCTTTTTTCTGGCTTTCGCATGAACAAACAACAACAAAACAATCACAATTATGGTAATTAAATTAACCTATTGAATTTGAACCTCTCATAAACAGTAGATCAACAGGACAACAAAGAGTTACTTACAAACTACAATCAGACATTGGGCACTTGTTCCATTAAGTGTGATATCAGTCCAGCACAATTCTGTGAACTGTGTAATGCTTTTAGGTGGTTTGATTGACTGCTCAGTATAGTGGGGCAATGATTTATTTAGTTGATTGATTGATTACCAGGGTGAATTGATTGGTCGATTAGGGCGAGTGTCCATGATGAGGCAGACTAACTGGGCTCCTCTTCTCATTCTGTTTCAGGGGGGAAGGTGCACTGAGAGCCCCTTAAACAAAAGCAGAAGGAAGACTGGGAAAGAGTTGCTAAAATACATATGCATTTAAAAGTACAAAATAAACCACAGATACACTGAAGAGTGGAAAGAGGCGGTTCAACAAAACAGAGGAATAGAGATTTTGCCACTCAAACACAACACAGACATATAGATACTGTATAATTGAAGGCTCTACAAAGCAATATAGCTTTCAGTTTTTCTGCTGCTTAAAGACATAATGCACATTCCCAATTTCCGTCCCACAGACGTTTAAACTAATGAGCAGAGATTCTGAATGAAATATGTTAAAATACCTATATACCAACACCATTAGGTAGTATGCGGTGAATTTCGCCAAATGTACAATTAAAGCATTCACATCTCTTTAGCTAATGCTGCTGGTATATGGGTATCTTAACATATTTCTTTCAGAATCTTGGCAGTTACCTCTATTTGATCGTATATCATATATTTAGCATTGCTAATATGGAACTCCAAAGGATTTATAATCATCAGTGCCGTTCTCTTGGAAGCAGGCGTCAAAAACGGCATAATGAACATAACAATTACGGTGCATTATATGTGTCCTTGGGTACACGATATGTCAAGGGACATTATCGAAATGTATGATTTTTATGTGGCCTAGTGCACACAATAAGTCAGGTGGCGTTTTTAAGTCACACATTTTTAACTTGTCCTTGTGCAAACAATAAGTCAAGCTTTAACAATAATTATAATTACACATCTTTTAATGCCTCTCCTCTGGATTTTAAGGGCTTGGGTTTTCTTAAATTGTCATTATTTATAATTTGTTTCCATTTGATGTAATCTATTATTGATTTTACTTGTCTGAAGCAAATAATTGCTTAACACAGGTAATGCAAGATATTCCTGAACTGTTGCTGCCTGAAGACCAACCTATGCCATTACACATTTGACCTGTGAAATAAAATTGGGAAGAATTTTCAATCAAATTAGATTGTCTTATAGTAATTGTAACTAAGTTGCATTATTTAACGTTGTGTGCTGAGCAGCTGGAAGTGATTAGTTAGGGTGGAATTGTGAAGAAGAACCATCTAATCTGATATTACCATTTAAAATCTGTGGAAGGTTATTTGTTTACAGAATAAATTAATAAAATAACACCACTCTTAATATTATTGTTACAGTCTACAGTAATAAGGCATAATGTACTTAAGAATAAGAAACTGAATTCAAAAGAATGTTACAATTTCAAAGTTAATTTAAAATTAAGACTACTTTATGACGATAGCCTACTTAAAACTCTCCTGTTATTAAGTAACAGGATCGATGGTTTATCAGTTTTATTACACTGTTATGAAAATATATCTTATGCACACACTATTCAGTGGGAAAAGCAGGACATTTCATTCATGAAACAAATAGTCATGTAGTATATATTATAATAGCATTCAGTAAAAATCTGCTGTATGTGATGGGTATATCAAAATTAAATTCACAGTAGTCAGTGATTAAAATAGAACAAACTGAAAGTATTAGAATATTATTGAAATAAGGTGTAATAAACATTAAATAACAGTTTATATCCACAGATTTAAAAAAAAAATGCAGTCAGGTCTTTTATGTTCTAATTTTACCATAATTCATATATGAATCTCAATTTTGATTCATAAGTTCAAAATATTTGCTTCGCTTACATTAATGTAACAATGCATAACCTTCATAATAATATTTGTAAGATTTAGTGTGGACAGTCAGAAAAATATGAAGAACATAATTATTTGTTACAATTCCCACTGGAAGATAGTATCTCACTTTGATTGCAATGGCACAATGATGCTAATGATTATTCCATAAACAAAAATCTCCAAATAGCGTACAGTCTCTTCTGGTGTTTTCTTCAAATACTGGAACTGCTTTTGCTAATACATTCCATTCTCATTTTTGACATTGTAGAAGCACTATAATACTATCAATTACTTTTTTATTTTAAAGAACCTTGACAGTAAAAAAAAATGCGCTGTTAGATTAGCTCACTACATTTCCCCCATGATTTGTAGTAAACGGATTGCTAACCACTGATATGTTTGTGAAATGAGGCTATCACTAGCTTAGCCCAGACAGCTATCCTATTCTTAAACTGATGTTAAATATAAGGCATTTTGTTTCCGATTAATAAACAATTGGAAATTAAGTCTGGTATGTTGTGTGATACTCAATCCAATCAATCTACCAATCAATCTACTGATCAATCTATCAATCATCTAATAATTCAGTCAATCAATTAGGCTTATTACCTATTCACTAATCACTGTGCATTAACTCTTGTTGCTTGCTCTTAGGGGTTTCAGGCTGGGTATCTTTAAAACTTTGTGACAACTGCTGATGCAAAAAGGTCTTACAAAATAAATTTGATTGATTGATATTTTTGGATGCACCTCCGTTACTTGGTTGCATTTTTGTCTGGTCACTAACATTCTAATAACTAGACAGTCATATTGCCGACCTGAATTTGAACAGCGGCTAATGACCCTTTTGTCTAAATGTCATTATAGTGGCAAACGTCAACATTGCAAAAGTAGGGTAATATTTACTAGAAAACAGAGTTGCCTGCAGACCCTTACGAGATTCTGAAATTTATATTTACCGGCAAGACGCACTGCTGCCAATGGGTGTCATCCTTCTATTAAGCCATTTTCATATTATAGCAGTAGTAAATAGAGGGCGGCAACTGTCACTTTTATGATTAGTGACCCTGGTGGGCGGGACTTCCGGTTGTGACATATGCTAGTGGGTGGAACTTCCAGTATAACGTGTTAGGACGGAACATCCGGTATGACGTATGCATGTCCAGTGAATGAAATATGGCGGCTGTGTTTTTGTGGTTTGTAATTTATGGTTGCATTGTTGTGTTAGATGTGTAACAATGGGCTCCAGGGGTTAGGCCTGTTATATCCCCAGACATTCGATGTAAGCATACGATAAGTAACAACAAGTTTGATTTTTAACAACAGCGTGCCAGGGTTCAGGAATGTTAAATTCCCAAGGCAAATTATGTGCTCACACTGTGTGTGTAACAGATGGTTTATAACTAGTGGGTGGTCTATAACCCTGTGTAACAGATGGTCTATAACCCATTCAAGTTTTACAATGGTTGTGTGACTGGCCCGGGCTGTGTATTTAAACCACGCTGACCCTGGTGTAGGTCATTCAGACTAGCCTGAGTAAACCTACATGTACATTACAAAACATGGCAGATTGTACAGCAATCAACATTGGGTTTGAAACACAGGTGAAATCTAGCAGCTTAACTGCAGCACAGCAATTCGGCATAGAGAATACAATTGGGTGACGACGACACGATGAAGTTGCCGCCCCAAAGAAACAGGTGCAGCGGTTAGCTCGAATTCATCAATTACACCAGGATGTTAGCCCAGGAGTGGAAGTTGGAGAGAATTGTGGATACACTTTCATCCTTGAGATTACAGAAGTCGCATTTTATTAATTGTCCGAAGGTAAAATGTTTAAGTCGGGTGTGACTGGTCAAATGGTCTTTAATGCTAGTTTATAGAGCACCTTTCAAAGAATGTTTTATTTGTGGCCCCGCCTGAAGCTAATGCATTCCTCAACACATCATAAAAAACAGACAGTCGGCCTGTGACTCAAGCAGCTGACAGGCTTTGCGAGACATGTCCCAAGAATACAACCAACCGGAGGCTCTCAGCTCCGGCCACTTAATCTGTCATACTTGTCAAACGTTGACAAGAGTTATGACAAAATGGACAAATGCCTTGCACCACAGGTTTTAAAGATTATCAAAGCAACATTGGGGATGATCATGGAAAACGTTGTTGTGGCTATTCTCCACAAAGCATGCATCGGATGTGAAGTGGACCACCCCAGCCAGAGAAGGCATTCCTGTCTTGACCAGCTTGATTATTTTTTTGAGACCCATTATGACAACATTGTAGAGACGGTTTTAATACTGAGACAGAAACATGCGCTGGCCAAAGCTTTGGACGCATCTGGTTTTCAAACACCGCTGACTAAGATTCACGTGGTAGCTACGACTGTTCTGTACGAACTCAAGTTCGAGCCGTATATCATACAGCGATTGTGTGAGAATCGGGATGAATACATGGCTGAAGATGATACAAAAGCTGTATGCAATGCAGTAGCGTCTTAGTACAACAAAACCAAAGAGACTGTTTCAACAGAAATCTGAATGTCTGTGTCTCTTTTCTGAAATTCTTAGACAGTGTGTAATTGCAAAAATGTCTGAACAGGTTATGAAAAGTATTTTCTACGATCCGTCAAACCATGGTGCTTGTGTGGGTAGAGAGGTTTTGAAAAGAGCATACTTAGAGAAAACCGGAGAGATCTTCAAAAATGGTGTAGCAAATGACTGGCTATAGGATAAAATGTTAGACTAGTTCTCAAGAACCTGTATGGTACAACAATGATGAGAAATGGAGATCGAAGTTACAAGTTCTGAGTTGGAGATACTGTGAGACTCAAAGTTGAGAGGGTCGTTTAACAAGGGCTATGAAAAAGGGTACACAGATGAATATTTCACAATAACAGAATGCATTCTTAAGGTGCCTCCTGTATATAGAATAAAAGATGAGGGTGATGTGACCGTTGGGACCTTTTATGAACAGGAATTACTGAAAATAGTTGTGGCTAAGTATAAAACATTTAAAGTGGAAGCAGTTCTGGATGAGAAAGTAAAGAAAGGGAAGAAGATTAGTCTTGTAAAATGGTTTGGTGGGCCTGAGATATCCAACAGTTGGATAGCATCGGAACAAGTCCTTGACCTACAAACAGGATAACAACACTAGGATTTGCTGGACCACGTCATTTACAA
The DNA here is from genome assembly GCA_016801175.1 of Esox masquinongy. Taxonomy (NCBI): domain Eukaryota; kingdom Metazoa; phylum Chordata; class Actinopteri; order Esociformes; family Esocidae; genus Esox; species Esox masquinongy. Next base: position 25,674 of record JACXGI010008028.1, read on the forward strand.
CGACTGCAAACAGCATGGGCAACACATCGAGACATACAGTGGATATAAAAAGTCTACACACCCCTGTTAAAATGCTTGGTTTTTGTGATGTAAAAGAATGAGACAAAGAGAAATCATGTCAGAACTTTTTCCACTCTTAATGTGACCTATAATGTGAACAATTCAATTGAAAAACAAACTGAAATCTTTGAGGGGGAAAAATGAAAAATAAAAACCTGGTTGCATAAGTGTGCACACCCTCTTATAACTGGGGATGTGGCTGTGTTCAGAATTAACCAATCACATTCAAACTCATGTTAAATAGAAGTCATTACACACCTGCCATCATTTAAAGTGACTCTGATTAATCACAAATAAAGTTCAGCTGTTCTAGTAGGATTTTCCTGACATTTTCTTAGTTGTATCTCAGAGCAAGAGCCATGGTCCGCATAGAGCTTCCAAAGCATCAGAGGGATCTCATTGTTGAAAGATATCAGTCAGGAGAAGGGTACAAAATTTTTTCCAAAGCATTAGATATACCATGGAACACAATGAAGATAGTCATCATCAAGTGGAGAAAATATGGCACAACAGAGACATTAACAAGAACTGGACATCCCTCCAAAATTGATGAAAAGGCGAGAAGAAAACTGGTCAGGGAGGCTTCCAAGAGGCCTACAGCAACATCCAAATCCACAAAAGCATGGCTTCACCAGAAGAAGATTAATGTTTTGGAATGGCCCAGCCAGAGCCCAGACCTGAATCCAATTGAACATCTGTGGGGAGATCTGAGGAGGGCTGTGCACAGGAGATGTCCTCGCAATCTGACGGATTTGGAGCGCTTTTGCAAAGAAGAGTGGGCAAATATTGCCACGTCAAGATGTGCCATGCTAATAGACTCCTACCCAAAACTAGTTGCTGTAATAAAATTAAAAGGTGATTGAACAAAGTATTAGTTTAAGGGTGTGCACACTTATGCAACCAGGTTATTTTGAGTTTTTTATTTTTTATTTTTCCCCCTCAAAGATTTCAGTTTGTTTTTCAATTTAATTGTTCACGTTAATAGGTCACATTAAAGATGGAAAAAGTTCTGACATGATTTATCTTTGTCTCATTCTTTTACATCACAAGAACCTGGCATTTTAACAGGGGTGTGTACATTTTTATATCCACTGTATCTATCCAAACAATTTGAGTTGGTGCTATACCCCAAAATTTGCCAAAGGTATCAATTTGAAAGGTGATTGGGAAGTCTTTGATAGATGTCTTTGATAGAATTCCAATACTTGCATATGTGGAAGACTTCTACATGGGGTGAAAACGCATTGATTATCAAAGAGTTTGGGGCAGTCATGTCACGAGACTTGAGAACTGTACATATTGCAGGGGGAAAAAACGAAGTTGTCACAGTGACTTATGACAGGCCACACTACGTACCTCTTAGTAAGAGTCAGTTTGATGAGATCTGTATTGAAGTAAAATCTGATCAGCATTTTACTTCAAGGTGTTTTGAATACTATTAAGCGCAGGCCGGTAACGGTTTATCGGGGTATCATGGTAACGCTGCAATGTACGGGGCAGGTCTAGGGGCCCTTTTCCAGGGGGCTTTTCCAGATGGCTATACCTTTGTTGAAGCATGGTTTTTCAATAGCAAAACCACATTTGAAAAATGCAGGGAGGAATATAGTAGGCGAGGTTGTCAGCAACATTATGGCACGCCAAACAAAACAGCAGGATGGATCAGGATTGATGGTTATGACTCAAGGTGTTAGAAAGAGACTGCCTGGTAGGAGGAGCCTAACAAAGAGTAAAACACGGAAGATTGAGACAAAAACAAGAGCCGTGGTTAAAAGAAAACACACCGCTCATGGAACACTCAAAGAGAACACTGCTAGATAGATTTAAAAAACATTTTTAAAGGAAGATGGCACTGTTACACCGGGAAGTCAGGTGAATGTATGAAAACTGAGTTGGATTTATTCACAGTTCCTTTCAAACTGAAATTTATTGAGAAAAATACATACATTGAAATACCAACCCTATCAGCAATATTAGATGCAGCCCCTCTGGAGTTCTTTATTGCTGGATATGGTGAAGATTACATTGATCTGAACAATACTTTGCTGCACCTACGCGTAAAAGTCACTGAACTGGACGGAACAAATTTTGATGCCGGAGCCATTGTTGGATTTATTAACAACTTGATAGCCACCCTTTTTTCAGAAGTGGATGTCTCCTTGGGTGATCGATTAATTAGCCAGAGCAGCAATACATACCCCTACAGAGCTGTTATAGAGAGCATTCTGAATTATGGGGGTGATACTTTAAAGACACAATTTTCAGTGGTGATATCTTCTTTCAAGAGAAACTCGTGTTAAAAGGTGTGGACATAAAGGTTAGGATGGTACGCTGACGAATTCTGCCTTATGGGGGCAGGGGATGTGTGTTATCGTATGCATATATTATCTGCGTCACTCTTTGTCAAGAAAGGGACTGAATCACCAGCTGTGAAACTTGGACACGTTCAAGCGCTACTCACAACCAGTGCTAGGTACCCTATTGAAAGAGTGTGTATGAAGACATTTAATTTAGGAGACTAGAGTTATGCTTTGACATAGAAATCAAGCAACCATGCTTTAGGCCTATGTACGGCTATACAAGCGGATATCCTCTGATCATCTCAAACGGGTTTATAATGTCTGTTATTTTACCTTGTACATCACCAAAATGAGATCAAAATGAAAACTAAATTCTAATGGATTTATTTTTGAATAATTTCTGTGTTGTGTAATTTTCATTTTGTACATTTGTAGGGCATAATAAATGAACAAAAATACTATAGCCTGTGTTCTTAGAAACACGTTCTATGTATTCTTTTTTAGTCTTTTTTTTCATATGATAAGATCTTCAACACAAACACATTCTTGTATATTTTCAAATTCATTAACCATTTAAAACAAACAAATGCTGTAATTCATGACTTTTTAGACTATTCTACTGTAAATAGTTTGATGACAACCCAGTAGATGAACTAATGCTCTGGCTGGATGGTGATGCTGCGGAGGAGAATGTGTATGCTAATAGGGCGGATTCGTATGCTAATGACGAAAAATGGCGTTCAACTTTGGCTGTTAAGATTCGTTGGAAAGGCTTGGCGGTCCTAGTGTTAAAGGAAAGGTTGGTTATTTTTGATCCTGGGCCCTTTTTTCCGACTATCTAGGCTAATCCTGGACTGTGGAGACATTATTTTTTGGAATTAGTACAGTTTTGAGAGTTAACGATTTTTTCTGCAATCTCTCTCTAGGCTAAAATGGAACTAAACGGGGCAACCAATGGAGCTTTCGAAAATATATGATACATTCAGTTTTCCAAAATGGGAAGGCTCCTGAAAAAATTTTACTAAAACGTATCAATGGTTATATTCTACGTGAACCCAAACTAAAAAACCCAAAACTGTTTTTCATAAACAATGCACTACCTCACAACATCTGTAAACTTCCGCACTCGAGCTAAAAGCGCGGTGATGTTTCAAAACTGCTGAACTACGGTGGTGACCTAATTGGAGTTTACTAGCTAGCAACAAGCACAATTTACGGACATTTGTCAAAATGTTTTGAGAATGTACAGTCCCCTATTGTGTTAATAAAATGAAATCTAGCTACTTATCTAAAAGACAGGTCGTCATTCTGGAATGTTATCACTCAGGGAAAATAACTGACACGGCCGTTCCCAATAGTATGAAAATCGTGCCAGTGCTCCAACAACAGAATTATCCAAATAGCTATTACATGTCTACTTACAGAATTGAGAGTTGTCCGTTTGGTCCCTCCAGCCTCTGCCTTTTCCAGTTTCTTTGGAGACATGGAAGGTTTCCAAAACTGCAGGGTTCATAAGAGCTTGAAAGTCAATGCCATCTGTTGCACACTGTTGCAAATAACCAAAGGGTGGATGTGTTGCATCTTTAAAATTATCCATGAAGAACTGAGAAAGCCCGGGGTATATTTGTCTTCCTAAAATACTGATCTGCTGATTGTCGTGTGGGTTTTTGAACAAGATGAGGTCATTTGTGTTCAAGTTAATAGTTCTACTGGATTTGCCTTTAAAAAACATGTTTTGGACAAGGTAAATGGCACTCAGGTTACGGTGGTGGGAATATTGTGTGAAAACACTCTCCATCTCCAAACTCTCTGATGCACTTTTCATTAAATCTTCAATAATTAAAAGGTTGTTTTTCTGAATCTGTAACAGATTGTCATCATCCAACGATGCTAGTAAACCTTCTATAAAAGTAATTTCCCTCAGCTTCAACATTTCGTCATACAACGGTTGCCAACAAGAATAAACCTATTCTGAATTTCTTTGGAGTAAACAACATTAGCATTATTCAGCAACATTTTCACAAAATACGTTTTACCCAAATTACTGGGTCGGCTAATGACACAGCTATGGGTGCTGTAGTCGAGGGTCAAACCCGCTACGGTCACTATCCATCATAGAATGTGATTTAGTACCCGTAAGGCCTTGTGCTGTAATCGGGGAGCAATACATTCAATTGTTTTTCAATGTGAATGCTCTTTTATCTCTAGCAATTGTGTCTACATTAGCAAGGACATGATCATCATCACCACCTTCGCCTCATACAAAGTTATCAACCAGTCTCGTTAGTGTCTCCAAATTTACAATACTTGAGTTGTAGCTGTTGAGTGTAATGCCTTTTGCTTTGAGACAAGTAAGACTTTTAACAGTTTTGTAACCGTATGTCTTTGGGCCACCACTAACAAATTGTGCAAATGCTGTTTCTATCTGGTGACTCATCAGTCAAGTCACCCAAGAATGAGCCTAGAGGTGGTACCCAATCCCCATGGCATGTGACAAAGATCACTGAATCAGTGTCTGGATAGCGCAGACGTCTATCCAACTTCTCCAAGAGTGAATACAACTTGAGTCTAGCATAAGCTTTTGTAAAAGCGGCAATAAAAATTTTGCCGTTACGTGGTTTGATTGGTGTCTGTTTTGTGTAATGCCACTGTACCATCGCAACTGTGTCTGAGATGAAAACAGAAATAACCAACTTCTATTTCACTGGAAAAAAGGTAGTGGCTAAACTCCTCCGGATCTGTAATTAGCATTGTGTTCATAAGGTTAGACCGCTCACCCATCTTACCCCAAAGACTATTCATTGCCAATTTAGCCAAAGATCGCCTAGCACTGTTTACAACAATGTTTTCCTTGTCAAGCTGCAACACCCTCCTTTTCATGATATTCACAAATATACTGTTCTTTAGGAACATCGTCAACCACTGATGGAGGAAACCACTAGCTTCCTGCTTGTGCTTCAGGGATGTTCTCATGTAATCTGCAAAAAGATTATCTGATTATCTGATGGTGAAATCCCAGACTTCAAATATTTTCACAATTCAATAACCCTTCTCAACAGCTTTAACCAGCTCAATAGAAAACCAGGTACCCATCAAAGCTCTGTCTGGATCAGTATTTGAACAATCAGTTACCTGGTTTTCGGACTCTGCACATGATCTACACAAGGGGAAGAATAGCTTACCACCGACCATGTACGGTAAAACAGGGTGATAAATGTTTTCATGTGCAGAGTCTGAAACCCCTTCGAAATGTTTTTGTGGCACTCGATAAACTTACAGGAAGCTCCTTTTAGGAATGCTCCTAGATATGCATGCTTTATCCCCCAGTATTTTTTAATGTAAAAATAACCACTGGAAAAGCTAATTTAAAGCTATTTTGCCCGCATTTTTCGCAGACGTGCTATCCGCCATTTTTATTTTATTTTTTAAATCTGTAATACTCCTGTTTCACCAGGTGGTGCATAAAAATGGCTTATTTGCCACCAGATGGCGGAATGTTTTGGTAATATTGGTATGTGTGTGTGTGTGTCAGGGTTTATGTTAGCCGGCAAATGCAGGCAGTATCACGTGTAATTGTCATGCAGATGAAAATATCAACGGCCAAATTCTTTGGTGGGAAGTATGCCAAATAAATAAATAGATTAGAAGCATATTGAATAGCCTAATATTGTGTGACCTATATGATATGTTGCCAAGAAAACCGCCAGCCTCTGCTCGCTCATACAGTAAGACATTATTGAGTTTTTGGTCATGTGACTAAGCAAAATGTGTTTCAACGTTTAATATGCAATGGGACAACATATATTTATATCCATGCATTTTAATGGGCTTCATCTAATTAGCAAATATGGAAGGAAATGAAAAAATTTGACTTACAATATTAGCCAAATTATTTTACACATGCTTGAGTGTTTTTCTTTTGTCAATCAGAGTTGATGCCACAAAAAACCGACTGAATTCCTGTTTGTCTAATAATAACATTGTGAAATTAGGCTACATTATGGTGCATTGTAAAACAATTCTAAACTAGGTTTAAACATACTGAAATTAAGAACCAAATGATCTGATCCTATAACTTCCGCAGAGCATGTCAAACACACTTCTGCACACATGGGCTAGACATCCTATGGAAACTGACAAAATTTGCGTGGTATTTGTTGAGATGTTTCTGACATTGGCCTAAAATCTCTTATTCAGATTGGAAACATGATTTTGGAATCACAATGTTGTGCAAGAAGATCGTTGTGTAAAAAAATAATTGCGATCTTGCTGAAATAATTGCTATCAGGCAGTTATGTAATAATTCCGACAGCCCTAGAGCCATTTATGCTCATCCAGCAAAGACTGTGACAAGCTTAAATAAAAACATTTGTTGGAAAAGTGAAAGACGAATGCATTTGCCTTGCAAATGCATATAGATGCCCGAAAAGTAACGTGTTTACATTATCATGTACACTATTCATTGACACTGTTTAATGACATAAAAGTCTAATCTAATCTAACTATCACGTACGCTGTATGTACTGTACACTATAATTGTATATAATCTATATTATATATATTGTATATAATCTAGCCTAAAATTAACCACCGGGATGTATAAAAATGTTGTTCATAGATATTCTTGAAAATGTGAACCACATCAGTCTCTCAGCATTTTTACTGTTACGATAACTAAATTAAATGACTAGATTTAAAAAATTGGGGCTTCCAGAACAGTTTTGCATTACAAGGACGCATGTTCCGCCTTTTCCTTCCATAAATATCGGCTTGTCGCTTATGTGTGGGACAAAGGCATCAACCTGTAAATTAGTAATTACATACTAGAGTATCCTTGTTTCAATAAATATAATGGTATACATTTTATTATCATAAGATTCACTGTTGTCTTAAGAAATAATATTTCCTAAAGAAATGTATCCAAAAATATAAACTTTGCTTTGAGAATGCCTGATGTCATCTTCCATTCACTACTGTCAATGAGCAATTACAGTTGTGCTCAAAAGTTTGCATACCTTTGGAGAATTGATAATATAGTACCATTTTTAAAGAAAACATGAGTGAGCAGGCAAAACACTTATTTTATTTCTTATGGGATTCATATTCAACTGTAGGTTATAACAGAAAGGCACAATCATAAAAAAAAACATGGCAATAAAGAAAAAAATGGAATTACCCTTGTTCAAAAGTCTGCATACCCTTAGTTCTTAATACTGTGTATTGCCCCCTTTAGCATCAATGACTGCGTGCAGTCTTTTGTAATAGTTGTCTATGAGGCCCTGAATTATTGCAGGTGGTATAGCTGCCCATTTGTCTTGGCAAAATGCCTCTAGGTCATGCTAAGTCTTTGTTCGTCTTGCATGAACCGCACGTTTGAGATCTCCCCAAAGTGGCTCGATGATATCAAGGTCAGGAGACTGTGATGGCCACTCCAGGACCTTCACCTTTTTCAACACTAATTGCAATTTTAAAAAGCCACAGGTGTGGGAAATCAAACTTTAATTGCCATTTTAACCTGTGTGTGTCACCTTTTGTGTCTGTAACAAGGCCAAACATTCAAGGGTATGTCAACTTTTGATCAGGGCCATTTGGGTGATTTCTGTTATCATTATGATTTAAAAAGGAGCCAAACAACTATGTGATAATAAATGGCTTCATATGATCACTATCCTTAAATAAAAGACCATTTTTTGCATGATCAGTCATGTTTTCAAAATCAATGCCAAAATTGCACAATTTCTGCCAGGGTATGCAAACTTATGAGCACAATTGTATAACCACTAACTCTAGCTAGATGTGCAAGACTCATACTGAATGAACCAAATGCAGCTGTGCAAGTCAACAACATATCGTTATCTAGTCAGTCGCGCCGTGGGGTTAGATTAGGGCTGCCATCATCAATTTCGGAAAAATAAGGGCCACCTTGCCAGCGGCCCCAAACCCGGGGGACACAAATGAAGCGGGGTCTGGGGGTCCTCCCCAATGAGAGTGTCAGATGCTTCATTCCCTGCATTCTGGTGAATTTCTATGCACCAATTTGTTCTTTTATGCATCATTTTCAAAGTCCTCTGCTACTGTGAACATGAATGTAATGGAAATAGAGTAAATAACAGTAAAGAACAGTTGCATCAATTATATTAAGGATTAAAACATCAGATCATAGCCATGGGCAAGATGTTTGGTCTTTCAAAATAAACTATTTGGTATATTTGGAAGAAGCAAGAACCCACCCTCCAGAAAGGATGGGGTAGCCTAGTTTTGTCTGTTGCTGCTCACATACTCTGGAACATTAAGTCCCGTTCCACCACAATTTTAAATCAAATTTAAAGACCCACCTTTTTCTTTTGCTTTTAGTTCAGTCTGAGGTTGTCCCTTGGTTTTTGTCAAGTCCACTCTTTACTTATTTTTAACGTCCTCTTACTGTGTTTTAATCTGTTGTTGGTTTTATTCAATTTCTCTTAACTTCTTATTGTATTACTTTGATTTGATTTTACACAATTTTAGTTGTCTTAAGTGTTTTCCATTTTAGTCTTGCCCTCTATGTATTATATGTACTATTGTATTATATTATGTATTGTTGCCTTTTATGTATTATTCCTTTAATCATGTATACAGACCCGGTGGCACAGGGGCATTGCCTCCCAGCAAGAATTATTTGCCCCCCAAAAATAGTTTGGGTAAGATGCTTCCCAGTACTGTACTTCACTAAATACCGTTGGGAATGTAGGCCAGCTCTCTTGCCTTCATCTGCTGTTGGGAATGTAGGCTAGCTCTCTTGCCTTCATCTGCAAATGCGATCGAAGATGTGCTTTAAGTCATGTGATCACTAAGCTACAAAGAATGTGTAACTACTGATTTTACTAAAGCTTTCAAATTTTATTGACAACTGTGTATTTTGCTAGTATATAGCCTCAGCAAGCCATGCATGCAAAGATTATTTGC
>JACXGI010008029.1:0-13830 GCA_016801175.1 Esox masquinongy
CTGTATATAGAATAAAAGATTACGATGGTGATGTGATAGTTGGGACCTTTTATGAACAGGAATTACTGAAAATAATCGTGGCTAAGGATAAAACTTTTAAAGTGGAAGCAGTTCTGGATGAGAAAGTACAGAAAGGGAAGAAAATTAGTCTTGTGAAATGGCTTGGTTGGCCTGAGAAATTCAACAGCTGGATACCATCAGAACAAGTCCTTGACCTAGAAACTGGATAAAACTCCAGGATTTTCAGGATCACGTCATTTACATTGCCCAGTAACTCGTCGAGACATGTCATCCAAACAATTTGAGTTCGAGCTATACCACAAAATTTGCCAAAGGTATAGATTTGAAAGGTGATTGGGAAGTATCTTTGATGGAATTCCAATACCCGCATACGTGGAAGACTTATGCGGGTATTGGAATTGGAATTTGACTCGAAACACGACAAAACTTGGAAATATGAACTCAACACCGGTTATTACAACGGCATAGGAAAACTAGTGGCAGAGATCAACATTTATATAAAACCACATGGTGTATGGGCGGGGTATGATGAATTTAAAAATAGAATGTTTCTAAAAGGCGAGCCCCATTTTAGTTTGAAATTCAGTGCAAAACTGGAACAGATATTAGGCTTAAAACCAGTCGAGTGGTGGTACGCCCAATGTTACGGGTCATTCCCCACAGATATTCTGGCAGGGTTTAACACCCTATACATCTACACAGATATAATTGATTATCAACGAGTTGGTGACAGTCACGTCCCGCTGTTGAGAACTGTACATATTGCAGGGAAAAAGAACGAAGTTGTCACAGTGACATACGACAAGCCACACTAAAATACCTCTTGGTAAGAGTCAGTTTGATGAGATCTGTATTGAAGTAAAATCTGATCAGAATCAGCTGGTTTCATTCGTATTTGGAAAGGTGATTGCAAAATTACACTTCAGACCCGTCAAACAATCTTTTAGACTATAAGATGCAGCCTCAGAAACTCTACAATGATCCTCAAAGGTATGTTGAATACCACAAAACACAGGCCTTACCTGTGTTAGGCCTGTGTTGTTAAAACGGTTTACCAGGGTATCATGGTAGCGCAGCAATGTATGGGGCTGGTCTAGGGGGCCTTTTCCGAGAGCTTTTCCGGATGGCAATACCTTTGTTGAAGCGTGGGTTCTCAATAGCAAAACCACATCTGAAAAATGCAGCGAGGAATATAGTTGGCGATGTTGTCAGCAGTGTTATGTCACGACAAACAAAACAGCAGGATGGTTCTGGATTGATGGTTATGACTCGAGGTGTTAGAAAGAGACCACCTGTTAGGAGGAACCTGCCAAAGAGTAAAAAACGCAAGAATGAGACAAAAACAAGAGCCACGGTTAAAAGAAGGCATACAGCTTGGAGGACACTCAAAGGGAACACCGCAAAGTTGATTAAGAACATATTTTGGGAAGATGGCACTCCTACACCGTATGTCTGGTGAATGTATGAAAACAGAGTTGGATTTATTCACAGTTCCTTTCACACAGACATCTATTGAGAAAAATACATACATTGAAATCCCGACCCGATCAGCAATATCAGACGCAGCCCCTCTGTAGTTCTTTATTGCAGGAAATGGCGAAGACTACGTTGATCTATACAATGCTTTGTTGTACCTATGTGTAAAAGTCACTAAACCGGATGGAACTAATATTGATGCTGGAGCACGTGTTGGGGTTATCAACTACCCGATAGCCACCCTATTTTCACAAGTGGATGTTTCCTTGGGTGATCGTTTAATTAGCCAGAATAGCAACACATACCCCAACAGAGCCGTTATAGAGAGCATTCTGAATTACGGATGTGATACATTAAAGACACAGTTTTCAGCTGGTTTGTTTTACAAGGACGCCGCAGGTCACATGGATGTTACGGACCCTGCAGGCGAGAACGATGGACTCACGAAAAGGGCTGCCTATTCAGCGGATAGTACAACATTTGAAATGATCGGCCCTGTTCATAGTGATATCTTCTTTCAAGAGAAACTCATGTTAAACGGCGTTGACATAAAGGTTAGGATGGTCCGCGGTAAATACGAGTTCTGTCTTATGGGGGCAGGGGATGTGCGTTATCGTTTGCATATATTATCTGCGTCACTATTTGTCAAGAAAGTGTCTGTTTCACCAGCCGTAAAACTGGTGCTACTCTCAACCACTGCCAAGTACCCAATTGAAAGAGTGTGTATGAAGACATTTAGTTTACCGGTGGGGGGTCACGTTTGCAACCAGGAAAACCTATTTTTAGGACCTCTGCCAAAATGTATTGTCGTTGGATTGGTGGACAATGACAGTTTTACAGGAAGTTACACAAAAAATCCATTTAATTTCAAACATTATAATTTGGAGTTTATGGCTATGGATGTAGACAGTCAGCAATTTCCTAGCAAACCATTCCAACCAAATTACACTACAGGGTCAGCAGTGCGTGAATTTTATCAATTGGCCTTAGCTTCAGGAAAACACCTAAAGGACCAAGCCTTGGCTATTGACAGGTCTGACTTCTTACACGGCTATGCCTTTTATGCATTCAACTGCGCCCCGGATGAGGAATGCGGTCAGCACCTATCCTTGATCAAGTCAGGGAATGTACGACTTGAGATGAGGTTCAGACAACCACTGCCCCACACAATTAATGTGGTTGTTTATTCAATTTTTGACTCCATTATCGAAGTGTCAAACCGGCGACAAGTCATGGTTGACTACTGTTAGGAAAACGGTGTGGCAGAGTTGACCGGTGTGGTGAACCAATTTTCATCTAGGACTCATTTCTATGGTGTGCTGCGACCAATTATCTAGTGGACCAGTCCGAGATGTTGCATCAATGATGATTGTTAATACACACCCGAGCAATCACCCCGGGGAGCACTGGCTGGCTATTTACATAACAGACGATGGCATTGGAAGGTCTTATGACAGTTTTGGAAACCCCCCAGATTTTACCCCAAGTCAACCAGCGCCTTTCTGCAAACCTGTGAGAATGTGGAATACAGTTCAAAACAATTACAGGACATGATTTCAACCACGTTTGGACAACATTGTGTGTTCTAATCTAATGACAAGAGGTCTGAGTTATAAAGATGCTATGTCTTTTTATATTGATGATTTACGAGAAAATGATGCGCTAGTCTCAACGTTTGTAGCTAAGATGTACCAGAGTATGTGTGATAAGCAAATGTTTAATTGCATACAACATGCTCAATCTTGTGAATCGTTTAGTTTGTGTCATGGTTGTTGAAGAAATAGAAAAGTAAATCATGTGTATGTCAGCTTTATTATTCAAAAATAAAACCATTCGTAAAGCCACATCAATGTTTACATTGTATTTTTCATACAATTATTCAAGGTAAAACATACACTTTGACAATGAATCACAAATGATAAAAAAGCATAAAATAAAAACACATTAAAATGGAAGCCATTTTGTGGGGTCCGGGGTAGGGAGTACAAAGAAAGCTTTGGTTGGTTGATAACCAGTTGCTGGGGGAGTGACTAAATCATCCATTGTGTCGCCAGACGTTTGTTTATACAAATTGATTTTACGCCTTACAAGCTCATTTGGAATAGTTGTAAAAGGCATGTTGAGACATGCCATCGCCTCCAAAAACACCCCCCACCCCAATGGCCTTCTAGCGTCAGCAATTTTATTGGTTGCTGTCACACCTTTAACCAGATCCAACAGGTGCGAACCCTTGATTATCTCTCCTTTGAAAATGAATTCACCATTTGAAGTCCATGAAGTCAAATCTTTAGACCTGTGCATTCTATTAAGAATATATTCAACATTCTTCCTACGCCTCGCAGGCACATTATCAAAAATTTCATCAACAAGGTTAACATTTCGGTCAATAGTTTGCTTAGTGTCAGTCATGTTTACTACATCAGCCCCAGTCTCTGACCCGGGTAGACATAAAGTCAGTGTATTTGTGTCAAGCTCCTCCTGTCTCACAACAGTCAAAAATCTTTGTAAAATGGCAGAGTATCTTTTAGCTTTCTCATGTAAATCCATATCAGGCTTCAACAGTATATTGAGAATTAATGAGTCCAAATTATTTTCAACAGATTGTCTTACATCGGTGCTAGTCGTTTTTGATTCTTGAAGTTTTTCTAACTGATGTTGTGGCATCAGAAACATTTTCTGAGCATGATCCATGTTGTTTAACCGTGCCTCGATGCAATTAGACTGGTTAGGAATGGTACTGCAACGCTTAGTAACGGTAGTAGAAAACCTCCAGATTGGTTGATGGTTTTTCTTTTCTTTGCGACTGAAGTGTTCTTTCTAGACATGTATATAATTTTGGCTTTTTGTCTCTTTACTTTTCGGAGCTGCGATTCTGTTAAGCGCTATTTCACAGAGTGATAGAATGAGGTCGGTGGAAGCTGATTCTAAAATAACTTTTTGTTGACTTGCCGGTGCCTTAAATAACATCTTCAAAAGTGATAAATTTCTACGAATGCGTTTGGACATGATCAAACTTTCTTAGGAATGTACACGACAGGCCAATCCCCTGAAAACAACCCCGTTCTCAGACGGTAGTCTTCTTGTGTTGTAGCTTTAAAGTCAATAAGTAAATAACCAAAAGGCGGATGTGTTGCTTCTTTAAAACTCTCCATGAAGAACCGAGAAAGACCGGGGTATATCTGTCTGCCTAAAATGCTAATCCGCTGATTGTCACGGGGGTTTTTAAACAAGATGAGATAGTTTGTGTTCAAGTTAATAGTTCTACTAGATTTGCCTTTTAACAAACATGTTTTGGACAAGGTAAATTGCACTCAGGTTACGGTGGTGTGAATATTGTGTGAAAACTCTCTCCATCTCCAAACTCTCTGATGCACTTTTCATTAAATCGTCAATAACTAAAAGGTTGTTTTTCTGAATCGGTAGCAGATTGTCATCACACAGCGACGTTGGTAGACCTTCTATAAAAGTAATCTCCCTCACCTTCAAGGTTTCGTCATACAGCGGTTTCCAACATGAATAAACCCAGATGATATTCTGAATTTCTTTGGAGAAAACAACGTCAGCATTATCCAACAACATCTTCACAAAATATGTCTTACCCGAGTTACTGGGGCCACTAATGACACAGCTGAATGGGTGTTAAAGTCGAGGGTCAACAGGTCAGACCTTTAACGGTTTTGTAACAGTATGTCTTTGGCCCACCACTATCAAATTGAGCGATGCTGTCACCATCTGGTAACTCATTGGTCAAGTCACCCAAGAATGGCCCCAGTGGGGGCACCCAATCCCCATGGCGTGTGACAAAGATCACTGAATCAGTGTCAGTGTAGAGTACACGTCTATCCAACTTCTCCAAGAGTGAATACAACTCAAGTCTAGCCTAAGCGGTTGTGAACGCAGCAATAAAAATGTTGCCGTTACGTGGTTTGATTGGTGTCTGTTTTGTGTAACGCCACTGTACCATTGCAACTGTGTCTGAGATGAAAGAGAAATAACCAACTTCTATTTCACTGGAGAAAAGGTAGTGGCTAAACTCCTCTGGATCTGTAATTAGCATTGTGTTCATAAGTTTAGACCGCTCACCCATCTTACCCCAAAGACTATTCATTGCCAATTTAGCCAAAGACTGTTTACAACAATTTAGCCTAGCACTGTTTACAACAATGTTTTCCTTGTCAAGCTGCACACCCTCCTTTTCATGATATTCTCGGATATACTGGTCTTTAGCATCATCATCAACCACAGATGGCGGGAAGCCGCTAGCTTCCTGCTTGTGCTTCAGGAATGTTCTCATGTAATCTGCAAAAAGATTATCTGATGTCCTGGTGAAATCCCAGACTTTGGATATTTTCACAATGCGATAACCTTTCTCAACAGCCTTAACCAGCTCAATAGAAACCCAGGTACCAGTTAAAGATCTTTCTGAATCAGTATGTGAACAATCAGTTACCTGGTTTTCAGACTCTGCACATAATCTACACAAGGGAAAGAACACCTTACCGCCGACCCTGTGCGGTAAAACGGGGTGATAAAGGCCTTTCGGTGGACACACCGTAGCCCTAACAATACCAAAGTAGGTGTCTAGCGGTTTGAAATCTCGAAAGATTATGTCTGCATGCCCAATCGGATAAGTCTTTGTCTTGTTACAGAATGGGTAAAGACTACAGACATCGTTATACTGAATAGTCTCCCCTTCTCGAGCAGTGAACTTCAAATGAATTGCGTTGGTACGACCGCCAAAAAGAGCATCCCGAGGGTCAAGGCGCTCTGGAGCATCAAAGGTCTTCAAGAAAGCTTTGATATCTGTGGATGTGTTTTTAAGCTGATTCAACTCACACTCCCATATGTATTGAACATGTACGTTGTGTTGTTCTTTTAAAGCCTCAAGCTTTGTCAGCCATTGTTGGTGCATCAATCCGTACTGAATCTTCGTCACCGGATTGGTGCTTGCTGAACAATGACACTTTGGGTGACTGTGCCAGAAACAGCCTAGAAATTCATAGACTGTGCACACCCCATCGCGTTCAGCATATCCATCAACATAGTAGGCACTGATTTTCACTTCACCCCTGTTCAGGGCGTGCTGTATTGATATATTCTCATCAGAGGCCACATATTCAAGCCATTGGATTGAGCTGTTTGAGAATGTCTTCTGACAACGGTTGTAGTTGTCTGAGGGGACCAATGCAATGGTGTCCTGGGTGAGGAATCTGTTGCAAAAGACTTTCATGCAAGCCGAAGCAATCGTAATTGACCGGAATGGGTCAATACCACCACAGTCCAGGAACTTGAGTCTGTAGCGCATACAACCCTCCCTCAAGATGACCACATCATTCACGCAGTAAGCCTTTATTTCATCCTGCATGACAAAGGGGTCTGCGGAAACAGTTGCGTACCATTGCAAAAACTCGTATTTTTCTTTAGCCATCATGGTATTCACACCGTAGTAATGTGGTTCCGGATGGGGGCCAACATAGTTCTCATTCTCCTTGATGTTAAACTTGTAAGGAAAGTAGCCTTTTTTCGAATCCTTAAAACCCATAGCACGTGGCAAGGCCGCCAGCTTCATCGGTAAGAAGCAATGACTATCAATGTATCTCTGATTGAATGTGCTGTCTGTAAAAATCATGAGCTTGCTATCATTAGCAATAAGTGTCGTGCCAATACCATTGTTAGCAAGGTACTGCATCAAGATGTAACCATCGAAACCTTTAGAGTTGTGTGGTATAAATGTGTAGTCATTATATTTCGGTTGCCTAAACTTTTGGAAAAAAGCAGCGACACAACCATCTCTGGCTGAACACCATGTCTCGTTATCAAAGCTTATCGCGCACACAAAATTTGCTGTGTGTACACAGTTCACCGGATTGGCAATTGTCTCAAAATCATAAAATATGTAGCGCTCACTGGGGTCCTCGGGATTAGAGGGTTTTATGAAACACTGATGATTCATTTCAACCGCCAGATCCTCGTTACAATTGGGATACATGTTAGCCGTGCACTTTTGCGCTTTATAGTTGGTAATACTAACGTTGTAATGACGGCCGCAATCGACACAGTATTTCTTCTGGTCACACCTGCTAACCCAACGACCCACAACTTTGTGGTGCTTCAAGAGTTTATGCTGTCTATAACAAAAGTCAGAATAACATGTCCGCTTACAGTCCGGGCACTGCTTTGTGTTACGGGGTTGGGTATGACAATAGTCATGAAGACAGACACTACAGCTATGTTTACAGCCATGATAATCGCGTGTGTTGAAACCTGTATAACACCACTCACAAACATATGACACACCCAGAAAACCCTTTAGATTCATGATGCCATAGAAATGGTTATTGTGTAAGTACATAAAGACGGTTCTAGGGTGAGTGTCCTCGCTGTTTTGAAACTTGGTAAAGTGACCATCCTGTGTTCAATGAAAGACAACAATTTTACACCTTGTCATTTCTTCAAACCGAACAATATCTGTGAATGTCACACAATCATCTAAAGCTAAACCAACTCCCGTATGTAACTCACGACCACTAACCAGGGCTTTAGCATGTGTATTTCGGGTTCAACATACCCATCAAACAAACGGAAAAACATGTAGAGTCATTATTCACAGCCACATATAAATGCCTTCTTTTTTTATTGATAATCTGCTCTATCAACAGTGTTTGAGCTTTACATCGCGGGGCAACACCCTCACGGTTGTTGACAATTTGTACCACGAGCTCTAGTGATTCATCAATCATAATCTCAGCATTAATCTGCATAACATTTTCAAGTAAATTACCAAACGTGCGTTCATTATATTCATCTGCTCTCATGGTCACATGTATGGGGAATATCAGAGATTCACCAATCAACTCAATCTGCAGACGATCACCAGGCCCGTGTACAAAGTCTGAAGCTCTAACAATCAAAGTATCCAAGCCTGCCATAATGACTGCATAGAATGTGCCAAAATCCCCAACTTCACCAGTATTTTGTAAATGTATCAACTGTCGTAACTCAACGTTGTCAAACGCATTACGTTGTATAACTCTAACATCGCCATCGTTGCAGTGAGTTTGCACCAGAGAGCAAGGAGGAGAGTCAACTAGATCATGTGAAAAACGGGGGCTACTAAGCTCGGTTAACAAACCTGGCATCTGAGGATTATTGTGTGCATCGCTGTGTAACAAAGTAATGGCCGGTTCATTTGTATTTTGGGGTGTGATCTGTTGATTATGTGTAGATGTTGTTGGTTGTTCCGTGTCTGGTCTGTTGTTAGCAATATCTTTCGCCATTTCTCTAGCTTAATGTGTAAATAAAGATCCACTTACAGGTTAAAATATTATTCTAACTCAAACATACATTAACATACATCACAATTTTGATGAGTTGACGGTAAAATATGTATTACCTTCAGCTTTCAAGCATGAAAGAAAACAATGAAACAAAAATCCTCTGACGCTGTGCAGCCACAAGGTGGGGTGTCTGTAACTGAAGCCATTATGGTGATGTACTCTGTATCATCACCGGGGGTCCTCAATCTTTTGGTTGGTAAATAGAGTACAAAGGTTCAACTTTATGCATATTGTCGTAATGTTAATAACATTTTAGTACAAGAGTGAAAATGTCTGTCAATAATTAGACTTACACAAAAAGTATCTGTTCAGGTTGTGTAAGATCACAACCGCACAGTCCAACTGACACTGATGCTGGTCACTTGGTCTGAAATAAATACAAAGAGGGTTAACAAGCGCATACAGGTATTTAAAATTGATTAACAAAGATGTCAAGTCTACTTACCAAGATTTGAAGGCCCAAAAATTTGTTTACCAAACACGGCTGGGTTTAATTCCGCTCAACCTAAACCAGAGATTTAAACAGACAATATGAATGACAGATAAAAGCGCATGGATTGCTCAATCGTAAAATTGATTTACACATTCTTAAAAAGTTCAAATGTGTCGTTTGTTAGCGGTTGTAATTGCAACACAATTCAAATCAATTACTTCAAATAAAATAACTTGTACTTACAACGTAAACGGCATACTCCGCGTTGGAAACAACAACTGACTTCTGTGGAAGCCGCGGATTTAATATTGTCTTCACATAGCAGCCGGGGCGCCTCCAGCAGGTCACGCCTCTTAACTTTGTCATTGGTTACTTGTCATCATTCTTCACGTTAGAACTATACCGGACACAATGATTAAAATTGTGTATAAAGCTTAACTAGCTAGTTCAGATAGTTGTTGCCGTTTGACAACCAAATATATCGATACTTCCTGTCCAGTAGAAATGCTGTTCTCGCTAGTTATCGCGGCTCAGCCATGACATCACATCATTTAATTGTATCTATTAACGGCAAACTCATCCGCATACATATAAACGCTGGCTATTGTCACCATATCGCCATTAATCTCTTCAACATTTAACGAACACAAGTCCGTAATACAGCAATCAAAAATCAGATTTCACGAGTTGATTCAAGTCATTACGAGAATGCAGCACATCATGCACGGAAGTCCCAGCATCCGCTCACACTAACACAGACAGGTATTCTCAAACTCGCAAATACTACAGTTTGTATCATTGCCTGCTAAACATTTCTACCAGTGTGAAGAAAACAATCTCGCGTTGATCCCCGTGGTACAATTTCATAAGACGCCTTTACAAAAGTTTTGATTACCTGACACAACATATCTTGACCTGTCAACGATTCACCGTTGTTCATGCAAATTTATATGCTACCTTCTGGGTAACTTTGTAATGTTTTGCCATATAATGCTACTTAAAAGTTAATGCTGACTTAAAACAACCATTGATACAATCAACCTAGTCATAATGTGTGGTCGGCCCAGGCATTGCTTGTTCCTTCAAAATAATAGCATTGCTCATGCAGTGTTTGTTTACTGTAAAGCTTTGTTGGACTACAAACCATGTGAAACTCTGGATGTTTTTCAACCTGCATATACTACAGTTAAGGACCATTACTATGGGCAGATCTGATGTCAAGGTCCATGTCTTGTTAAAATGAAAAATGGGCTGAAACTCTCCTAAATCGTAAGTCCCAACCCCTTCTTTATAACTTACACAAAAAAGCATGTTTCCTACATGTAATTCTGTGCTTGTGGAAAAACACCATGCTACACGCACATTGTAAAACATGGAAGGTTACCACCCATTGGTTGTAGGACATCTGTTGTAGCACTTGTCAGAACATAAAATGCCAGGGTGTTTATAGAATTGCTGAACCCTGGCGCCCTTTTGTTAAACACCAAACATCTTGCCGCTGAAATAACACTTATTTATTGCCTGGGAATTTAACATTCCGGAACCCTAAGACCTCCATTGTTAAACATCAAACATATGGCACCTGTTATAACACTCGTCCGGGGTGCTTATCAGTCATTGTAAAACATCAAACATGGACACATCAATGCAATCATAAATTACAAAGTTACCGGACATGCATACGTCATTCTGGAAGTTCTGCCCTAACACACGTCATACAGGAAGTCCCACCCAGCAAACCGGATGTCCTGCCCACCTGTCAAATCAATCTGGAAGCCCTGCCCACCAGGGTCATAAATCACCAAAGTGACACAATATACCCTACATTTACTACTGCTCCCTCTGGGCCAAATTCTACAGAACAACAACATTAACTACCATAGCTATGCAGATTATACTCAAATATATATGGCATATATATGGCTCTCGAACCGTATGACAGCAGCTCAATAGACTCACTGGGTCACAGTATAGAACACATAAATACCTGGATGAACCAAAACTGTCTACAATTAAACCAAGACAAAACAGAGATTATTGTGTTTGGCAACAAAAATAAAAGAACTAGTATTAGTAAAGAGCTGGATTCTCGGGCCCTTAAAACCAGGGATCAAGTGCGTAATCTTGGTGTTCTGATAGACTCAGGCCTCATATTTAACAGTCATATTAAAGTGGTCACCAAAACAGCATTCTATCATCTTAAAAATATAGCCTGAATCAAGGGCTTTGTGTCCCAAAAAGACCAAGAGAAGCTCATCCATGCTTTTACCTCTAGTAGGGTTGACTGCTGTAATGGCCTCTTAACTGGACTCCCCAAAAAGACTGTAAAACTGAAGCTCATTCAGAATGCTGCTGCTAGATTGTTAACCAGTACCAAGAGAACAGAGCACAACACACCGGTTCTTAAATCTTTGCATTGGCTTCCAGTCAGTTACAGAATAGATTTTAAAATGGTGCTTTTAGTTTATGAATCACTGAATGGTTTAGGCCCTGAATACATTTCTGATATGCTTGAAGAATATAAACCGAGCAGGGCTCTTAGATCCATGAACACAGGTCAGCTAGTAGAGCCCAGAGTTCAAACTAAACATGGTCAAGATGCGTTTAGCAGTTAAGCTGCACACAATTGGAATAACCTACCAGAAGATGTTGCAGGTTGCGATATTAAACGTGCCCCAAACGTATCAATTCTTAAATCCAGGTTAAAAACACTTCTCTTTTCACACGCCTATGACTGAGCGCTTAACCACACTGTTTACCCTTGCAGCTTTTATAGCTTCCTATGTTTTATCCCATTTTTATTCTGTTCCTGTTTTCTTATTCTGTTTTATTTTGATGATGTTTTGAAATTTTCATTTGAGTGTTTGTTTTTATGCTATTGTATTTTTATATTTTTTCCTTTTCATTGTAAAGCACATTGAATTGCTTCTATGTATGAATTGTACTATATGAATAAACTTGCTTGCTTGCTTATACTTTATGTATCATTCAGGTAAAATGTGCATTCACAAAATAAGTGAAGGAGGAAGGCCTACCTCGCTGACTGGCTGGAACACTATTGCTGGAACAGAATTGGCTGGAAAATAGCGGCACGCTCCAAAAATTATAAATTTACTTTACACTGGTACCGAGCGCTCTGTTTTGCTAAACAACTCTCAGAGGGCCTCATTAGCTTACACAACATGTTTATAGGGGACAAAACGTTTTGTTTTTATACTGAAAACAGCCTACCTAGTGTAGCTTTAACCCCCTACCTTTGCCCCTATGTATTGCCCTAATATTTAGCTAATGAAAGGCCTAATGGCTAGCTTCTTTTCTCAGCTATATGGATATATCCAGCTAGCTGGATATAAAAAGTCTGCATAAAATGCCAGGTTCTTGCGATGTAAAAGAATGAGACAAAGATAAATCATGTCAGAACTTTTTCCACCTTTAATGTGACGTATAACGTGAACAATTCAATTGATAAACAAACTGAAATCTTTGAGGTTGAAAAATAAAAAATAAAAAACTCACAATAACCTGGATGCATAAGTGTGCACACTCTTAAACTAATACTTTGTTGAAGCACCTTTTGATTTTATTACAGCACTCAGTCTTTTTAGGTAGGAATCTATTATCATGGCACATCTTGACGTGGCAATATTTGCCCACTCTTCTTTGCAAAAGCGCTCCAAATCTGTCAGATTGCGAGGACATCTCCTGTGCACAGCCCTCTACAGATCACCCCGCAGATGTTCAATTGGATTCAGGTCTGGGCTCTGGCTGGGCCATTCCAAAATGTTAATCTTCTTCTGGTGAAACCATGCTTTTGTGGATTTGGATGTGTGCTTTTGGTCGTTGTTGTGCTGAAAGGTGAACTTACTCTTCATCTTCAGCTTTCTAACGGACGCCTGAAGGTTTTGTGCCAGAATTGCCTGGTATTTGGAACTGTTCATAATTCCCTCCACACTGACTAAGGCCCCGGTTCCAGCTGAAGAAAAACAGCCCCAAAGCATGATGCTGCCACCACCATGCTTCACTGTGGGTATGGTGTTCTTTGGGTGATGTGCAGTGTTGTTTTTGCGCCAAATATACCTTTTGGAATTATGGCCAAAAAGTTCAACCTTGGTTTTATCAGACCATGACACATTTTCCCACATGCTTTTGGGGAACTTGATGTTTGTTTTTGTTTTCTTTGTAAGAAAAGGCTTCCGTCTTGCCACCCTACCCCATAGCCCGTTCATATGAAGAATACGGGAGATTGTTGTCACATGTAGCACACAGCCAGTACTTGACAGAAATTCCTGCAGTTCTTTTAATGTTGCTGTAGGCCTCTTGGAAGCCTCCCTGACCAGTTTTCTTCTAGTTTTTCATCGATTTTTGAGGGATGTCCAGTTCTTGATAATGTCTCTGTTGTGCCATATTTTCTCCACTTGATGATGACTGTCTTCACTGTGTTCCATGGTATATCTAATGCTTTGGAAATTCTTTTGTACCCTTCTCCTGACTGATATCTTTCAACAATGAGATCCCTCTGATGCTTTGGAAGCTCTCTGCGGACCATGGCTTTTGCTCTGAGAT